>AVPN01001159.1:13783-23796 GCA_000695325.1 Pleurobrachia bachei
GACGAAGGGTAAACTTCCCTGGAAAACATGAGCTTTTAGTGAATAGTTTGGAAAGTGTTTAACTGTGTTTAGGTGATCTCTATTTAACTCTAAATGGGAGATTTCCAGGCTCATACCACCAACACACAAAAATTCCTTAGCCCTCACCTCATAATATTATGAAAAACAGCGGCAACTTGTCCATTATCAACTTCAAAACTCTCTCTGTGGATTGTGGTTTTGTGGTTTTAACATGATATTACATGAAGATGAAGCTAAAGATCAATATATTTCTATTAGGAAAGCCCGACCACAAACAAAAGCACAAACAAAAGTACTAACCAACTTACCCTGATTTTAAGCGAGTCACCGTAAGTTTAGGGCAGTCCCATGTACTTTCAAAACAGGCACAACGTTTTTCTGGTTTCTTTGAACAACCCTGGCGTAAAGAAAATTCTTTAGCGAGCTCCGTATCAACAAAATTGAGACAAATTTCAACTCTCAAGACCTTACCATGATAACTTTATGATTAACTGATTCCACCATCGTACTAAGTGTTTTCACCTCACGGGTAGTGGACTCTGAAGAGATTGAGAGTTAAGTGAAACACGCAATTCAAGTTAGATTGGAAGGGTAGTTACTAGTTTTCAGAAGGAGCAAACTTAACAACGCTGACCTGTAAAAGTGCAACATAGCTCAAGAAACTCTGTTGATACAAGGGGAACAAAAAGGAGAAGAATAAACGCCATCTTTCAACTTGAAAACCCCTCCTAACTGCAGTAAGGTCTGAGAAAACAAGCGTTTTTGAAGAAAAAAACGAAATTTGACCGAATTTTAATTTTGTGGGAGAAACTTTTTTGAAGTCAAACAAAGTGGATGCAAAGCGCGGCGCTGCGCGGCACAGGAGAGTTTGATACGTTTACTACGTGAGTTAAGCGCGTTACTATTAAATAACGGCGCGTTACGTAAATGGCAGCGTCAACGAGGAGTGGCGCGCAGATGGAACTGCATTGAGTTTTTGATTTTTAAATTTCTTTTTTTCGCAAAACGAAAATTCGCGACCCTTTCTGCTTGCGAAGAAACTTCCTTGACTTGAAAAGCGCTGCCTTATCCCATCGCGCGTGCGATTATTATATTATTATTTGGGCTAGCAGCGTTTGCCAATTCCTTGACGCGTGTTTACAGCTCTTGTAGACACACATTCTTTTACAAAATTGACTGTTTGTGACTGTTTTCTCTCCTCAACGTCATTTCCCTACAGATCCGCAATATGGCCACCAAGAGCGCTCCCAAAAAGGCCGCAGATTTCTTCTTCCAGCATCTCTGGTTCCTACAACTCTACTTTCTCCAACGGGGAGTGAAATCCCAAGCTGAGCTTGATGCTCTAACTATTGAGGACATTAAGGAACAAATCATCATTCTGGAGAAAAGCGTTGTCAGCAAGGAGCCTCGATTTGTGATGAGAGTCCTCCGGCAGTTAGCGTCTACACGACGAAGGCTGAATGACTCTGTCCTCCGACAGCTCATTAAAAACCACCAGTCAGACTCGTATGACTTCAAGCAGACCCTGTTGGGCTACCTGGCTACAACTGAAAGTGAGGATAAGCCACAGTACAAGAGTGTCATATCCGATGTTTATATCCACATGCTGACTCTGGTGTATCTCCTGGATAGCAAGAGGATCAATGACGGAGTTCCTTGTGCTCAGGCTCTCATAAACAAGGTCATGTCAGTTAACAAGCCTTCAATGCAGGCCCTCGGTGCACGCTGTTTCTTCTACTACTCCCGGGCCTTTGAGCTGGCTGGACGATTACACGAGATCAGGACCATCCTACACGGTCGGCTGAGGACGGCGACTCTCCGTCACGATAGCGAGGGTCAGGCTCAACTCCTGAACCTCCTCCTCAGGAACTATATCCACTACAGTTTGTACGAGCAGGCTGAGAAGCTGATCAGCAAGACCACATTCCCAGAGACCGCTAACAATAATGACAGTGCCCGGTATCTCTTCTATCTGGGAAAGATTAAAGCCACTCAACTGGAGTACTCCGAGGCTTTCCAGAACCTCAATCAGGCCATTCGAAAAGCTCCCCAAAGCACTGCAATCGGCTTCAAACAGGCTGCCACTAAACTGCTAGTTGTGGTGCAGTTGTTGCTCGGTGAAGTCCCGGACAGGCTGATTTTTCGAGATCAGCATCTCAGGTTGGCACTCCAGCCTTATCTACAGTTGACCCAGGCTGTTCTGGCCGGAGATTTGGGAAGTTTTGTTACCGTGCTGGAGAGGAATAGCGAACAGTTCACCAAGGAGGGAACAATGACGCTGATCAACCGACTCCGACATAATGTCATCAAAACAGGTATGCTACATGTAGTTATTAATTAACCAATTACTTAATTACTGTCGGTTTTACTGTCCCCTGGCCTTCTCTATTTCATAACTCGCCATCTTTCTCTATCTTCCGACCATCATCTCTCCATCCCATCCTCAGGAGGGGGAGGGGTCTGGGGTGGGGAGGGGGCGAGAGGAAGAGTAATTACGGCTCCATAGTTCCTATTCCTAAAAGGATAAAATTGAATTTGTATCGGTGAGCTGGAAGTGGAACCACCAGACACATGATGCATATTGCACATATGTTTAAAAAGAGGTTGGGTGTCACAGAAAATTAAATTTTCAGTTTCTTGGAAGCAGTTGAAAAAATAGGAGAGAGATAAGAGAATTATCTTTTTTTTCACCTTCTTCCTTTCACGGGACTAGTTCACGTTTCACCCCATCTCGTTTTCATCGTTTGTTTATTTTTCGACGTTCCGTACAGACGTTCTCAGTGATCTTGTATTACTCTGAAAGTGGCCGGTGAATTGAATAATTGAATAAGAGCTGAAGGGAGATGGAATAAAGTAGCATTATATGTTGGGAACTTTAAAATAACAAATTGAGCCCCGTCAAGTAGTTAAAAAGTCCCGGCACCCTTTGTTATTCGGCCCATTTCACGTCTCCGTGATGAGTCGCTCCCTTATTTCGGGGGTCTTTGACACAGAAAATTATAGAATATTATAACGGGGCCTAAGACGTGACGTGATAGTTGGCCATGAAAGTTTCGTGAAAATGTCGACCTTGTGCATGACGTTAGTTTACTTTCCTTCTCAGTTTGAATAACGAATTACATAATTTTGTCTTGTAGTCAAACTTGAATAACTAATTGTAGTCAATCTTTAGCTTTATTAATCATTCATTAATTAATTAAATTCATTCTTTATTATGTAATTAATTGTCATCATTCTCACCATCTTTCCAGGCACTGTGTCTAAATCTCCCTCCCTCTCTGTGCAGGTATCAAGAGTGTTGCTCTTAGCTACAGCAGAATCTCTCTGACTGATGTTGCGGAGAAACTTCAGCTGGACAGTCCCGAGGACGCTGAATACATCATTGCAAAGGTATATTTTGCCGATCATGCAATGTTCTAAGGGTGTATGTACCAAATTGATTCTGCGGTTGAATATTAATTCCACGTAAACCCTCGATAGTAGTTGATCTGATCTCGTATTTTCAGTCCATAAGAGATGGTGTAATTGAGGCGAGTATAAACCACGAGAAAGGCTACATGGAGACCCACGATAGTGTTGACATATACAGGAGTGAGGAGCCGCTGAAGGCGTATCACGCTAGGATCCGGTTCTGTCTGGATATCCATAACCACAGTATCAAGGCCATGAGGTGAGTTGTGATGTTTTTGTGGGGCGGGAGAAACATGTTATAAGTTAGATCTCTCCCATTTTATCTATCGATGCATCTATCTGTCATCTGATTCTCTCTCCCCCTCTCTCTCTCTCTCTCTCTCTCTCTCTCTCTCTCTCGTGCAAATATCACAAAAGAGCTAGGGTACCCCCGTGCCCCACCTAAATGTATTATGCAATATAACCGGGTAGTTAGGTCGACTGATATGCAATGCAATCAAGCCTCGATTTACCGGGCCCTCGATTTACCGGACCCTCGATTTACCGGCTGGAATCAATTCCCTACAGTTTGTACGAGCAGGCTGAGAAGCTGATCAGCAAGACCACATTCCCGGAGACGGCTAACAATAATGATAGTGCCCGGTATCTCTTCTACCTGGGAAAGATTAAGGCCACCCAGCTGGAGTATTCTGAGGCATTCCAGAACCTCAATCAGGCCATTCGAAAAGCTCCCCAGTCGTGACGTTAGCCGAAGTTTGTCCGACGGTGATTTGACGATCAACACCAGCAGTTGTTGCTCGGTGAAGTCCCGGACAGGCTGATTTTTCGAGATCAGCATCTCAGGTTGGCACTCCAGCCTTATCTACAGTTGACCCAGGCTGTTCTGGCCGGAGATTTGGGAAGTTTTGTTACCGTGCTGGAGAGGAATAGCGAACAGTTCACCAAGGAGGGAACAATGACGCTGATCAACCGACTCCGACATAATGTCATCAAAACAGGTATGCTACTTGTAGTTATTAATTAACCAATTACTTAATTACTGTCGGTTTTACTGTCCCCTGGCCTTCTCTATTTCATAACTCGCCATCTTTCTCTATCTTCCGACCATCATCTCTCCATCCCATCCTCAGGAGGGGGGAGGGGTCTGGGGTGGGGAGGGGGCGAGAGGAAGAGTAATTACGGCTCAATAGTTCCTATTCCTAAAAGGATAAAATTGAATTTGTATCGGTGAGCTGGAAGTAGAACCACCAGACACATGATGCATATTGCACATATGTTTAAAAAGAGGTTGGGTGTCACAGAAAATTAAATTTTCAGTTTCTTGGAAGCAGTTGAAAAAATAGGAGAGAGATAAGAGAATTATCTTTTTTTTCACCTTCTTCCTTTCACGGGACTAGTTCACGTTTCACCCCATCTCGTTTTCATCGTTTGTTTATTTTTCGACGTTCCGTACAGACGTTCTCAGTGATCTTGTATTACTCTGAAAGTGGCCGGTAAATTGAATAATTGAATAAGAGCTGAAGGGAGATGGAATAAAGTAGCATTATATGTTGGGAACTTTAAAATAACAAATTGAGCCCCGTCAAGTAGTTAAAAAGTCCCGGCACCCTTTGTTATTCGGCCCATTTCACGTCTCCGTGATGAGTGGCTCCCTTATTTCGGGGGTCTTTGACACAGAAAATTATAGAATATTATAACGGGGCCTAAGACGTGACGTGATAGTTGGCCATGAAAGTTTCGTGAAAATGTCGACCTTGTGCATGACGTTAGTTTACTTTCCTTCTCAGTTTGAATAACGAATTACATAATTTTGTCTTGTAGTCAAACTTGAATAACTAATTGTAGTCAATCTTTAGCTTTATTAATCATTCATTAATTAATTAAATTCATTCTTTATTATGTAATTAATTGTCATCATTCTCACCATCTTTCCAGGCACTGTGTCTAAATCTCCCTCCCTCTCTGTGCAGGTATCAAGAGTGTTGCTCTTAGCTACAGCAGAATCTCTCTGACTGATGTTGCGGAGAAACTTCAGCTGGACAGTCCCGAGGACGCTGAATACATCATTGCAAAGGTATATTTTGCCGATCATGCAATGTTCTAAGGGTGTATGTACCAAATTGATTCTGCGGTTGAATATTAATTCCACGTAAACCCTCGATAGTAGTTGATCTGATCTCGTACTTTCAGTCCATAAGAGATGGTGTAATTGAGGCGAGTATAAACCACGAGAAAGGCTACATGGAGACCCACGATAGTGTTGACATATACAGGAGTGAGGAGCCGCTGAAGGCGTATCACGCTAGGATCCGGTTCTGTCTGGATATCCATAACCACAGTATCAAGGCCATGAGGTGAGTTGTGATGTTTTTGTGGGGCGGGAGAAACATGTTATAAGTTAGATCTCTCCCATTTTATCTATCGATGCATCTATCTGTCATCTGATTCTCTCTCCCCCCCTCTCTCTCTCTCTCTCTCTCTCTCTCTCACTCTCACGTGCAAATATCACAAAAGAGCTAGGGTACCCCCGTGCCCCACCTAAATGTATTATGCAATATAACCGGGTAGTTAGGTCGACTGATATGCAATGCAATCAAGCCTCGATTTACCGGGCCCTCGATTTACCGGACCCTCGATTTACCGGCTGGAATCAATTCCCACACTCAGCAATTCATGTGAAATCCCACAGCTTATCACCTCGTTTATAATATATACCGTTCATTTATTATTCCCCCCGTGAGCACCCCGGTAAATCGGGGTCCGACTCTGTGTGTAACAGTATCGCGTGAGGGGAGTATATATGTCGAATGATGCGCGGGGGACCACGGGGGGTATTATTCTATTTATTCTGTTCACTTTTAGTAAGGTACGGTGGCGCCCCCCTGAATATGCAGTGTCAGTACATGCATTATATGTTGTTCCATGTGTTCTAGTGTTGTTATGTGGAGTATAATAGTTAACAATTTCCTTTCAAGATTCGAGAGTTTGGTTTTTTTGTTGTTGTTTTGCTTTGTGTCTTCTCCGTATTAAAATATTTGTCACTCCCTGTACACACATGTGTATTCTGACCATGTATGGTTTTGTTTTTCGTATCCATAGTTTAGATAGGGGCTAGCATCAGCGTTGTTTTGTTTTCTCTCCACTTGGTTTATTGAACATGGAGTTTTACTTGAACATGGAGCTATTTTACTACTTGATACCCCCGGCTAGGAAGTATAATAGTGTCTATCGGGTTCAAGGCCGGGGAGCTAGATGGGCGTTGACAATTCATATCTCTCTTCTAGGAAACCCACCTTAATTGATACTTGGTTCTCTTCAATGAATTGGATTTGATTTAACGGTCATGACTCGTACGTGAGAAGTGATAATTTTGATCATTTTTCATGATTGGCCCTTCTCACAGTTCAGACTGCTGATCGCATTCGGCAATTAGTTTGCAAATTGTAGTAACTTCGTTTTCTAAGCAAAAGAGAAGACCCTTCTCCCGCTGTGTGTTCAGTTGATCTACCAAATTAACCCTCACAGAGTGCGCTCGCGTTATTTGATGAATAAAATGCGGCTAGATCATGTCAGTGCTGATATTGAGTGCATTATGAAATGTATTCTACATACATGGCGATTTGCGTCATTCTGAGATGACGCAGAGCATGGTTTAGTATCGGGGAAGTCTTTAGGGTCATCCAACCCGACCCTCTAAGAAGAAATCTTTAAATCTGAAACTTATACCTCCCGTTACAACTTTTAGTCCCCCGTTACCGTGTCACTTTCACAAAAATTTGGAGTTCACTGTTGTTCAATTTAAACACTCATCACACTATAATCCTAGATTTCCGGCCAAGCCAGGCTCCACTGCATCAGACTCACCAGCACAAAAATAGATTCAAAAGTAAGCATTACACCATATAACATCCCTTATCCTTTTTTATCTTCATAATCTCAAAAGTCTATTGCATATTTCTACAAGCACTAACTTTTTACCCACAGAAAATAATATCCCCAACTCTGCGTCTCTTTAGCACACTCACCCTCTCCCCCTCTCCGCAGATTCCCTCCCAAGTCCTACAATGACAGCCTGGAAGACGCCCAGAAGCAACTCACCTCGTTTATAATATATACCGTTCATTTATTATTCCCCCCGTGAGCAACCCGGTAAATCGGGGTCCGACTCTGTGTGTAACAGTATCGCGTGAGGGGAGTATATATGTCGAATGATGCGCGGGGGACCACGGGGGGTATTATTCTATTTATTCTGTTCACTTTTAGTAAGGTACGGTGGCGCCCCCCTGAATATGCAGTGTCAGTACATGCATTATATGTTGTTCCATGTGTTCTAGTGTTGTTATGTGGAGTATAATAGTTAACAATTTCCTTTCAAGATTCGAGAGTTTGGTTTTTTTGTTGTTGTTTTGCTTTGTGTCTTCTCCGTATTAAAATATTTGTCACTCCCTGTACACACATGTGTATTCTGACCATGTATGGTTTTGTTTTTCGTATCCATAGTTTAGATAGGGGCTAGCATCAGCGTTGTTTTGTTTTCTCTCCACTTGGTTTATTGAACATGGAGTTTTACTTGAACATGGAGCTATTTTACTACTTGATACCCCCGGCTAGGAAGTATAATAGTGTCTATCGGGTTCAAGGCCGGGGAGCTAGATGGGCGTTGACAATTCATATCTCTCTTCTAGGAAACCCACCTTAATTGATACTTGGTTCTCTTCAATGAATTGGATTTGATTTAACGGTCATGACTCGTACGTGAGAAGTGATAATTTTGATCATTTTTCATGATTGGCCCTTCTCACAGTTCAGACTGCTGATCGCATTCGGCAATTAGTTTGCAAATTGTAGTAACTTCGTTTTCTAAGCAAAAGAGAAGACCCTTCTCCCGCTGTGTGTTCAGTTGATCTACCAAATTAACCCTCACAGAGTGGGCTCGCGTTATTTGATGAATAAAATGCGGCTAGATCATGTCAGTGCTGATATTGAGTGCATTATGAAATGTATTCTACATACATGGCGATTTGCGTCATTCTGAGATGACGCAGAGCATGGTTTAGTATCGGGGAAGTCTTTAGGGTCATCCAACCCGACCCTCTAAGAAGAAATCTTTAAATCTGAAACTTATACCTCCCGTTACAACTTTTAGTCCCCCGTTACCGTGTCACTTTCACAAAAATTTGGAGTTCACTGTTGTTCAATTTAAACACTCATCACACTATAATCCTAGATTTCCGGCCAAGCCAGGCTCCACTGCATCAGACTCACCAGCACAAAAATAGATTCAAAAGTAAGCATTACACCATATAACATCCCTTATCCTTTTTTATCTTCATAATCTCAAAAGTCTATTGCATATTTCTACAAGCACTAACTTTTTACCCACAGAAAATAATATCCCCAACTCTGCGTCTCTTTAGCACACTCACCCTCTCCCCCTCTCCGCAGATTCCCTCCCAAGTCCTACAATGACAGCCTGGAAGACGCCCAGAAGCAACGGGAACGCGAACAGCAGGACCTGGAATATGCGAAGGAAATCGCGGAAGAAGAGGATGATGGACTGCTCTAAATGTGTTTGTGAGAGATGAGGGGAAATTGGGCCACTAAAATAAGAGTATTTAGGAAATTGGGTTTCCATAAAGTTGCTAGATAGATCGGGTTACTGTCAAAGACCTAGATAATCTACACTCGGAGAGCAAGGAAACATATTATTATAGTTTCACGTTCCTCAGAAAATTCCATAGCAGCTGCAGTAGGGCGTAGGCAATATATGCTACATATTATAATATGTAGCCTTCATAAATTTGAAATACCACTGACTGTCGATAACCGATAACACCTATCCCTTCTCTCAAATTTCACAAATATTAAAATATTCGTGTCTTGACGTCTCAGATAGTGTTAAAAAGACGGGCATACCATCTTGTGGGAACTATTGCGCCTATTTCGTGGAAACATATGATTTTGGTAAACATGTGGGCTCTCTTTCTCTCCGATATATATCCTCTCTTTTTTGGGGTTATATGATATCTCTCTCGATTATATATCTTGATAATATGTTAATTGTATTTGTAAAAGACATAGCTGCTTGCGGGCAAGTCAATGTTTGACATTGTTCTAACATTGTTCTAACATAATGTCAGTAACATGATCATTGATCGGGCCTGACATTATATACAATGTGTGATACAACACATGTGTTAGACATGTTACATTTCTACTAGTGTTACAAAACTGTCTGTGTTTTGCTCTGCTCTCTCTACTTTCTCCTCTATCTCTCTAACTACATATCTCTATTCTCTCCTCTTTTTTCATTCTCTCAGATCTCCTTCTCTTTTCTGTACTCTCTTCTCCTCTTCACCCCTTTTTGCGTCATATATTCACCTTTTTTCCAAGAAACAGGAATATTGCTCTTACACTTTCACTCCGTCGTATACCCTTTTTATTTTATTTTTGATACATTTCATGACTATTGGTAGTCGCTGGACCAGCTAAGCTGGTTCCCAGTTCCCACCCGCTGTATAATGTATATCGTCATAACTAGATCCAAAAACCAAACAAGTTTGGTGGATAGCCGGGGCCGC
>AVPN01001160.1:5980-23951 GCA_000695325.1 Pleurobrachia bachei
ACAAAATTTCAGGTCGATTGGACTTTTGGTCGATGAGTTATAGCCGTTTTTCCGTTTGGCTGGCAGATGGCTGGCACCTCGTGGGATTCGGGGTCAACTTCAGGGCGCGGAGACGAGACTGGTCTAGAAATGTTCAGCTCGATGAGCAGAACAAAACCTGGTGGGGCCAGACCCTGGCCCCACCCCGTGTTTGGGTTGTTAGGCTTTTTCGGTTTCCCGCCAAAATATTTTCCCGCCAGGCGCCAAAACACAAAAAGCTTAATAACCCAAGAACGGGGTGGGGCCAGGGTCTGGCCCCACCAGGTTTTGTTCTGCTCATCGAGCTGAACATTTCTAGACCAGTCTCGTCTCCGCGCCCTGAAGTTGACCCCGAATCCCACGAGGTGCCAGCCATCTGCCAGCCAAACGGAAAAACGGCTATAACTCATCGACCAAAAGTCCAATTGACCTGAAATTTTGTAGGCAGAACCTGGCAAAGGTTTACTGGTTAGATCAGCGTCACTATTGGAAAGTTAAGGAAAAGAAAATAAAGTTCATGTGTCAGTTTCAAACTTTTCAACACTACTTTAAACAAATTAATTTGAGCCTGATAATGTCGATGTTCGACGAAACCGTCGTGTGATTTATTTGCTGCAATAAAATCATTATCTCAGTTGTCCATAAAATACTATCAACAACAATTTGCTTTTCAATTTGTTGGAAATCAGGGAGAGAATGAGCGAGATTTTCTAGGTAGAAAGTCATAATTTACATGCATGAAAATATTTCACACAAGCATGAATTTCACAATTTGAAAGTTCATTTTTGAATTGCTTGATGTACGGCGTTTCGTTTGCTTGAATTATATGGTATGTAGGACAAAGGTTGTTAATATATATCTAAGTTACTTGGGCGTGTGGATTTTAAAGTTAGGATTATTTGAGAGGCGGAAAATTTGGGCTATGTGGTTGTTCTACCCCGTAAAAAGTAGGGTTACTGTTAGAATTTTCAAAACTGAAACTTGAGTTGTATCAACTTATCACAGCACTGGAAAGTGCTCTGGGCCCAAAAGGGGGTGTGCTGACACGTAATACAAACCTGGTAGTGGTACGTTGAATCCTTGTCGGTAAAAATCATATCCGCTACTGGTTAACTTCACAAACCCCACTCCACCTGCAGCCCGCTGTTCCTGGCATCCTTGATCTGAACTCTCGGAGAAAACGTAGTTCAGAACCATCACATCATTGCACCATATCAGCAGACTCTTGCTAGTTGTTAGGACTCTCCACTCGTTGCCATGGGTTACCAGGGTCGGTTGTACCGGCAATGGTTCACTTGCGATGGTGCAGTTACTAATTTGGTACGAAACTGAATCTTCTTCAAACCTGTGTAATTAGTTGAGGTTAAATTTTGTTCTAACCCTTGTTAAGTATTAAGTATTAATAAGATTTGTAAATTTGGAGCGGTGGTGAAACAGGGTCTAGCAAGGCTTAAGTGAATTGAAGTTAAATCGAGGTTGAATCGAGGTTCTTTCAACATATGGCACACCTTGTTCGATCTACACTTACAATATGATAACCCTTCCTAGATACTCCTCCCCCTTTCCGAGTATTGTAACACTGATATTTCCAGTTGTCTGGGTGTAACTAAGGATTTCTAGGACATTCCTCTCCAGGTTCCAGAGTAGAGATTGGTTGAGTCCTATCCGGAGCCAACCTGTTAAACGTGATGAGAGTCAATTAGTTCATTAGTCATTTAATTCTCTGACACTTTGGTTTGTACTGGTCCCAGGCTCACTCCCTTGGCAGGAGCATAGAGAAGGGGAACCAAGAAATAGCATACACTACTCTATTAGCTCTCTAATTAACTAATTAACTAAATAATTAATTAATCATCACCTGGTCTGTAGAAATCAGATGCCGTATCAATTTCTTCATTAGCAGTTGTTGAGTAGTGAAATCTCACAAACCCAACCTTATCTCCTTGCCACTTTTCAACACATCCCTGATCCTCCCTCTCACTCTCGGCAAATGTCATTGAGTATTGATGAACCCCATTGCAATAAATGTGAATCGTGGTCTCGGTCTTGATAATTAGCCAGACTTTATCCGTTGTTAGTGGAGCGTTCTGGAGTTTAACGCGGTCGATTGGAGTGCAGTATCCTATATCCAGTTCTATTTGTGCTGCAAATTTAATAATAACGGATGCAAGCCAGTTTTCATCATTATCGTAGATAACCATTCGAATTAATTCGTTGCTCCCAATTGTCGAGTCAGTTTTTATCTCTATTGATGTTTGTTCAAGGTCCCAGGTGATTATCTTGTCCTTTATTGCAGGTTCCGGGGGGGGGTTGTGACAGTGTGTTGTGAGGGAGGGTCAAGGCAAGGGTTTGAGGGACCAGTGCACAGAAAATCTAAATTAAATCAGCGTGAAACATTTTTTTCTCAATTTTGGGGATACGATAAGGAATATCACACTGGTTGCTTACCTGCCACCTCTGAAACAGCACAGCAGAAGCGAGTCATTGTCATCAGTAGTAAGATTCCACAGATCATATCTTGCTAAATCTTTTGAAGGTTACAGAAACAGAAGTAAGAAGAAGAAATCACAACTACTCTTTGAATGATACAGTTGATTTAAAGGAAAAAGGTAGCTTGAACTGTTATAGGTTTACTATTTAGATCAGCGTCAAACTATTGGAAAGTATAGGTCAAAAAAGGAAAATGACAGAGTTGTTTCCTTGCTCGGGGAGAGAGTGGTTAAGCAAGGAAAGTAAGCTAATTTACGTAAGCAAGTGGTAAAAGGAAGTTATAGAGAGAGACCAGGGACCAACAGGGCACGTGTATAACGGTTGTCTGATGTTGTCTGATGATCTTTTTTTATCTTGGTGCTTTTATAGGCACGTGAAAATAGGAGAGTTAGGTTCTAGCTCGGTGAGAAAGTGGTTAAGCAAGGGAAGTAAGCAAGTGGTAAAAGGAAGTTATAGAAAGAGAGAGGGACCAACAGAGCATGTTTGTCTGGTGTTGTCCGATGATCTTTTTCTTCTTGGTGTTAATGCTATTGTAGGCACATGGGAAAAACTCTGAGAGAGAGAGAGAGAGAAAACTACTTTTCTCGTTCAACAGAGGGATCAACAGAGCACGTGTATAATGGTTGTCTGATGTTGTCGGATGATCTGTCAGGCCAATGCTCTGACCACAGTTCTTCTTTGAGGGTTCAGCGAGAATTGGGTCAGGCCAATGCTCTGACAGCTGATTATCTTTTTATCTTGGTGTTAGTATAGGCAGTAGGCACTCCGAGAGAGAGAAAGAGAGGGAGGGAAAGGACTGTTATCCCACTTTTCTCGTTAGATGGAGTCACCCGTTTGGTGACGTAGTCACCCTTACAACTCGCGTGCGTAGTGCGCGAAAACGAAGTGACTACGCCACCAAGTGACCCGTTAAATCATATAGCACTGGCAAGTGCTATAGATATGGCCGGAAAACTGGTCATAAAATGATTGTTAATTAAAATAAAATGACAATAAACATGATTTCTGCGTTATGCAGGTCCACCGGATGCGAAGAACGGGTGAGGGCCAGCTGATATGTGAAACTGAGGACGGTGGACTTCGTCTCCTGTGTATTAGGTACTGTGTGTTTCTTGTTTATGTTTAAGTTGTAAAACATCGATCTTTTTAGAAACATTTTCACCATTAGTATTTAGTATATCACTTCATTTCGGGTTGAATTATATCTGTTCACCTGATGATGTGACAGATCCGCAAATCCTAGAAAATCTTTTCAAATCTCGCCTAATACATGTTTATCACATAACTTAACACTAATTGTACCACAGGGATGGAGAGGTGATAACGACGGTATTCAACACAACTGGAACATGCAACCTCAACTTACAACACAGTGCCTTTTCTTCAACAAAGAACACTACATTCATTCTCAACACTGAGCAAGGGTATAATAAAAGCAATTACAGTCGGACCCCGATTTAGTGACATCCTCGGGGGAAAGGGTTTAGGGGAAAGGGTTTTGGTCACTAAATCGGGGTGGCCACTAAATCGGGGTCCAACTGTACTATAAAAGCGTAGATGTTTTTACAATTTGTTCATTCATTCTCAACACAGAGCAATGGTAATAAAACAATGACTATAATGTCTTGACAACTTTTCATGAGGTCTCAATCGTACTCAAGATCGTAAGGTGATGACAGATCCCCTATTATGCTGCGCGGCCGCGCTGAGCGCAGCTGGCGCGGTGTAGGAGTAACTGAGTCACCAACTCTAGATCTTGACTCTTTATCTTTTCAGTTGACTCTTTCTCTAACTCTTTATCTCCACCCACACAGGTGTTTGGAGGGCTACAACTGTGAAACTCACCCTGGTAGTTTGAACCAGATCTACCAGACAGAGGGGCAGAAGGTGGCTGCACTGTGTGAGGCGTACCTGAGTATCCCATACTGGCTGCCTGCTGCTAAACGCAATAAAAACAGGAATGAGACTCTTCTTGCTGTGGTAATTAATTAGTTAACTAATTAATTATGGGCAGTTAATGGTAATTAATTAATCAATTAATTAATCACTGAGCTGTGGTAATTAATTCAAACCAATTAATCCCCCTATGCAGATATTAGTGGGTACCCAGGATGGACAGTTGATGGTGTCCGATGCTCCCGACTGGATCCAACTTCCCCCAACCATCAACCTTGAACGGGGAGTCGTCCGGGATATGGTGAGATTTAGTTGACCACATGTTTTACTTGGTTACGAAATAACCCCTGAGCTCCACACCAAACCACCTCTCTCGGCACACTTGATTACCCCTTCAATATTATCCCGTGCTTCAGGTATCTTCACCAGCTGGTGAGAGCAAGAACAAGTGTTGTATGGCAGTTCTAACTGGGGAGACACCTCTCTACATCTCCGTCTACATTCTCTCCATCTCCACTGGTCAGTGTTTCTTTGTTTGTTTCGGCTGCGTGGCGCCACAATCCCGTTGGGGGTGAGGGGATCGCCCTACGGGCTTGCGAACAGAGGTGCACAACGTGCGCAATTGTTTGTTTGTAATATTCATATTATTTCAGATAACAGTTTAGCGATAAACCTACGCCATGTTCTGACCCTCACGACATCGCTCTCTTTGTTCATGGTAGGGAAGCTTTAACACATGCAGCATAGATCTGTCAGAGCATTGGCCTGACCCTATTCTCTCATTTCTCCAGCGCGCGAGAACTGTGGTTCGGTCAAAGCATTGGCCTGATCGCAGGCATAGATGACAGGTTTTAGTAAATTACTAACCCTCCCTCCCTCCCCATGCAGATAGTGGATACCCACCTCCTCCTGACTCAACAAAACACGATGACTCTAATCAATTTCCCCAGTATCCTAGACAGAGACAGTCTCCATACTACCCTGGTGGACAATACAACGGCCCTATGTGAACCATATGTCGAGGTGAACTAAGTTAATCTGTTTTTCTCTTTCTCTCTCTAGCTCCTTCTCTCTCTCACACACACACACTCTCTCTCTCTCTCTCCCTCTCCAGAATTTCCAGGATAATACCCTTTTCCCTCCCACCAGATCCACAGGCAATGCTCGTCTGATTCCCACACTCGACCCATAACGGACATGGATGGTTTGGCATCATTGGAGATATTTGTTACCGTAGCAGTTGAAGATTACTTCTTGAAGCTTTGGGACAACAAAAACACACTTCTCCGTAAGTGATAAAAAGTAGCAAGGAAAGTTTCTATTCCGTTTTTGAAATCCATCTCACACTAATCTGATTTGTTACCTACTCAACAAGATCTGATGATATTTTCCTATCTAGGTGAGATTCTGTTCAGTGCACCACTCTACGGAATATCATTTGTGACAGACTACGGTGCCCTATTCTGCAGTTCTGGAACTAACATCAACGTCCTCCCCGTTGCGAACTATCTCCCTCCAACCTTTGCCGCCAAGCTCCTCTCCCTGCCCTTCCAGGAACCCATCTTCGAGAAGCTAGTTGCTGTCCCTTCCAGCACGGACACGTCAACCCCCGACATAGCAGTTATATCAATGAATGAACGGAGGAAGGAGAAAATGAACAAGATGCAGACTGGAGATGGGAGGTATTCCAAACAGAACAGGAGGAGAAGGCGAGATGATGATGATAGTCGAGGTGGGGGAGGTAAGGGAGGGAGGAGAAGTGCAGCGTCTTCATCACGGGACCTCCCATCACGGGATACCACAACCACTACCTCATACGATGGGGGTGGGTCCGGGGGGACAAGTCCTGTTAATAGCACGTGTACTGGGACCGAACGGAGCCAGCTGTTAGTCCTCCCGGAGGATCAAGAAATGAAGGTGGAACTAGTGGAAAATAACCATCAGAGACCTGTGTCAGCGGCTGATTCTGAGTTTACTATTATTGAAGCAACGTTACCGGTAGCAGGCGATGGGTTTATCCCCAACTCTGTTGTAAGACTCATGTTCGAGCATATTCCCAGTTTTAGGATGCTGTTCGCCGATCCGAGGATCCCTAAACAACAACCACCACCGCCTAATACGGCTCCTTCGTCCAGTTCCCGGTCCATGGTATCATCTCAATTACCATCTCGTCTGTCAGAGATTCAAGCATCACAACATTCTAGACTGCCATCTCATACAACCCTCATATCATCCCTCAAACCACGGCACCTGTCCGACCTGCAGACAACATCCCGGAAGTCAATTGTCACATTCGAGATCACTCCCTCTCAAACGACCACAACGACGATCACCGACCCATGTGGTTCGGTCAAAGCATTGGTCTGATCGCAGGCATAGATGACAGGTGTTAGTAAATTACTAACCCTCCCTCCCTCCCCATGCAGATAGTGGATACCCACCTCCTCCTGACTCAACAAAACACGATGACGCTAATAAACTTCCCAAGTATCCTAGACAGAGACAGTCTCCATACTACCCTGGTGGACAATACAACGGCCCTATGTGAACCATATGTCGAGGTGAACAAAGTTACTTTGCCCTGCCCGAAGGGCATCCACCCTGATGATCGTTTTACAAAGGGTATTGAAATGTCGGGTTTAGAAATCTCGTTTCCAGGATAATACCCTTTTCCCTCTTACCAGATTCACAGGCAATGCGCATCTGATTCCCATACTCGACCTATAACGGACATGGATGGTTTGGCATCATTGGAGATATTTGTTACCGTTGCAGTTGAAGATTACTTCTTGAAGCTTTGGGACAACAAAAACACCCTTCTCCGTGAGTGAAATGTAGCAAGGAAAGTTTCTATTCCGTTTTTGAAATCCATCTCACACTAATCTGATTTGTTACCTACTCAACAAGATCTGATGATATTTTCCTATCTAGGTGAGATTCTGTTCAGTGCACCACTCTACGGTATATCATTTGTGACAGACTACGGTGCCCTATTCTGCAGTTCCGGAACTAACATCAACGTCCTCCCCGTTGCCAACTATCTCCCTCCAACCTTTGCCGCCAAGCTCCTATCCCTCCCCTTCCAGGAACCAATCTTCGAGAAACTAGTCGCTGTTCCGTCCAGCACTGACACCTCCACCCCTGATATCGCAGTTATATCAATGAATGAACGGAGGAAGGAGAAAATGAACAAGATGCAGACTGGAGATGGGAGGTATTCCAAACAGAACAGGAGGAGAAGGCGAGATGATGATGATAGTCGAGGAGGGGGAGGTAAGGGAGGGAGAAGAAGTGCGGCTTCTTCATCACGGGACCTCCCATCACGGGACACCACAACCACAACATCCTATGATGGGGGTGGGTCTGGGGGGACTAGTCCTGTTAACAGCACCTGTACTGGGACGGAGCGGAGCCAGCTGTTAGTCCTCCCTGAGGATCAAGAAATGAAGGTGGAACTAGTGGAAAATAACCATCAGAGACCTGTGTCAGCAGCAGATTCGGAGTTCACTATCATAGAAGCAACGTTACCGGTAGCAGGCGATGGGTTTATACCCAACTCTGTTGTGAGGCTTATGTTCGATCATATTCCCAGTTTTAGGATGCTGTTCTCCGATCCGAGAATCCCCAAACAGCAACCACCACCGCCTAATACGGCTCCTTCGTCCAGTTCCCGGTCCCTGGTATCATCTCAATTACCATCTCGTCTGTCAGAGATTCAAGCATCACAACATTCTAGACTGCCATCTCATACAACCCTCATATCATCCCTCAAACCACGGCACCTGTCCGACCTGCAGACAACATCCCGGAAGTCAATTGTCACATTCGAGATCACTCCCTCTCAAACGACCACAACGACGATCACCGCCCCATCAACAAGCGGCGTGTCGTCATCACATCTCCTGAGCGTCCTCAACCAAAGCTCTGAATCTGTCCGAGAGAAGCGAAGCAAGTACGCTGAGATAGCGCTGAAAGAGAAGACACCATCTTATGAGAGTGCGGAGCGAGTGCCACGTTCCCAACAATCACTGCTCAGTAGCAAGACGTCCCTGTCTTCACTCCAAACTGCTGGTACATCTCTTACCTCCCTCCGAGTAGATCAGGGTGTAATTTCACCATCAGAGGGCTCTGATTTAACCGCCGAGACCGTAGAGGGCCAACCAGATGAAATACTTGGAATGGAACCTGCTGAAGTTGATACTGGAGGAGGAGATCAAGAAGTGGTAGTTGAACTTCCTACCCTACCTCCCGTAACTCCAAAGTCAAAGAAGAAACGCTCGAGCGTGGCCCATAAACGGAGCTCTGTGCGACGTCAATCCATCGCTTCCGGTGCTGGTGGTGGAAAATTACCAAAGAAACGACGTGCAACACAGAAACACAAAAACACCAACAGCACCATACACGAGGGAGACCATGATCTTGATGCCAAATCATCAGAGGAAACACTTCCTAACTCAGAACAAAGAACATCTCCTGTCACCACAGTAACGAGCGAGGATAATAACAGCAACCACCAACCCTCCGTGACTGTCATCACCCACACGACAGAGGTGCAGAGTCTGAAAGACAGGTTGAAGGATATTGGGAGGCTGCATTGGGTGGAAGATAAGCTGGAGCAGCTGACGGGGGCTTATGATCTCATTGATGGAGAGAAGGATTGTTTTATGTTTGTGAAGGTGTTCGATGAGCAGGTACGTTAATTAACTAATTAATAACATAATTACTTAATTAATTACTTAAATATTTAATAGATATTGATTTATTGTAGAACCGTAGTGTGTTATCAGTAAGATTTTAAACAGAAAATTTCCCTTTGCAGGTGTCCGCTCTTCCTGGTGAGACTGTTAACGAGGAAACAGTCTGCGCTACACACAAAGTCATCGAAGAAATGAGAGAACAGAACAAGATAGATGATGTGCATGCTAGTGAGCTTCTCACATCGCTAATGAAATGTGACACAACTGACTTCATGAAGTTTAAGTGTCTCTCCACGCTCATGGAACTAATGCAAGGTCAGACAACCTCTCCGGAGCACAAAACTGACAAAACTAAAGACATTCTGATGGAAATCTTGCCCTTTTTATCTCATGATGATGAGGACCTGAAACAGAAGGCATTTGGGCATCTCAGTGAATATGCGGATATAAACACCAAGGAGGATTTGAAAGATATGATGGTTGATATGGGGTTACTGAAAGAGGGAACTGTAGAGAGTGATATAGAGATTAAAACTGATAACAAGCTCCTAAATGTTAGTTACTGGAAGAACAAACTGGACACAACACGGCCACCAACCTCTAAAACATCCGAGGAGATCCAAATTGTGTCAGAGTTTGAGATATCTGTTGATCCTAATTCCTGGAAGGAGGGTCTTCAAGAACAACCGACTACAACGGAGCCCAGTCAGTTGTTCCCCAGTGAGAATAGTCTTGTCCATAGTGTGACAGGAGTGGGAGGTTCGGGGTTGCTCAGTGGCACCGGGGCAGGTTCAGGCCTGCTCAGTGGTACTGGGGATGAAGAGGATGAAGAGGAGGAAGGGGTAGCGAAGGTACCTTCTATTGATATAAAACGGAGGATACTGACACAGATTGCTAAACCTGCCAAGGTAAGATAATATTCATATCTTTGTTCATCCCCTATCCTGATTCCCCCTATTTGCCTAGCTCGTCCCCCTTTTCCCGTGCTCCGCCCGTTAGAAAATAACAACTCCCCCTCCTATCAGGTTCGCGATACGAATATAGGGAAGGTGCGATCCCAGGGTAAAGTGTACAACTCTGCTAATGATCTACTGCTGTGGTTCAATCAGGACGAGGACCGATTCTACGACACGGACAGTGAGGTAATAAGGGGCTGGAGTTTGGGGGTAGTGAGGTAATAACATGGGTTTGAGGTATGGTAAGGGGCACGGGGTGTAAGGACAGTGAGGGGAGGAGGTTGGGATGTGATGATAGTGAGGTTAGAAGGAGGGGTCTCTCCACACCCTGGCCCTCTCACACCCTCTTTCACACACCCTCACACACCCTCTCTCACAAGCCCTCTCGTTACCTAGGTAATAGGATCGATGCTACCCAATGGAAATATCTCACTTCCTCCCCGTGCTGGTGGAAACCTAAACTCACTGGCAACAGACCCCAGAACGGCAGAAAAAGGAAGAAAACTTGTCAAAAATGCCGGGTTAGTATAAATAGCAAGCTACTAGGACAGATAATTATTTGGAAGCATGTAGTGAAAATTCTTCTTCCCCCGATCATCGGTGGTTAAATCGGTGTCCAACTGTATCGTCTTGTATTTGGTCACAGTTTCCCCAATATATTCTCTCACACTCCTCCCTGTAATTTGATTGTTGTCCAATATTCTATAACACTCCACCAGGTGTTGTGAATGCGATAATATTCTCTAACATTCCAGGTGTTGTGATAAGCGGGGAAACATCCGGAACTCCCGGGGTGAGATTATAGGACGGCTAACTAAGGAGGGAGAGTTCGTGAGTGCTGATGGGATTCTCTACACCTGTGACGGGATTTACGCGGGAAAACAATGCGTCAACGGGAACAGGATGTATCTTAATGGAGAGGTGAGATAAACATGAAACGAGGGTTGGAAGGTTTCATCCCAAACCAAACCCTATTCACCGCTTGTTTTAATAATGGTAATTCGGATTTTTTAGAATTTTAAGATTCATAGAAACAAAATTCATTCTGAAAAAGCGGATCAAACTGAGTCATAATTTTGGATGGGGGGACATCGACACCTGTGACTTGACATATTCCTTGTCTGTCAGCTCTCACACCGGGCCGAAGGCCCGGTGTGAGCTTACGCCCGAGGCGCTTAGTGCCGAACGGACAGACAGTGTAGCATGGCAACCTGTGACCCCAAAGGGTAATAATCTCAAAAAAATGTGCCGCGGGAGAACACTCCCCATAGTGCGGAGAACACTCCGCTAAGGTCCTTTTTAGGGGAACCTTTTATTTTTAACTGATTGGTATATTTAAATTTTAATACTTCAATATATCATTTAATATATTTAACTCGTTAAATAATTAATAATTGGGTTCTGATTCTTTGTTCGGTTTATAGGTTTTTCGGTTTTTGGTTTGGCCGTTATGGCAATGGCTTTGATTTCTCAAGCGGTTGTCACCCGTGGTGTTCGGGCAGTTTATCGGATGAAGGAAGCCGATCAGCGAGCCAAATGAACACATGGTTCATTGACCTGCCCTCTGGGGGCGATATAGTTGGTTGAAAACGGGTTTTATATCGGACATACCGGATAGAGACAAACCTTGTGTTTTACTAGAGATCACATCACAATTATTGTGCTTTACATGAAAAGGTATCATTTCTTTCTATCTCGCCATGCATCTCTCGCTCTCTCCCCCTCCCCTTTCCCCCTCTCCCTCTCTCCCTCACTCCCCATCTCCTCAGATATTCGATGTTTCCAACAACTACTGGGGTCACGTTGGACCAGACAACACCATGATACACCTCTCTGGAGCGATATTTGACGCCAGTGGAGTTAGGATTGGGAACATCTCTCAGTATGGAGAACGGCTCAACGCGTGCCTTGCAGTAAGTTAACATTTAGAGATGTTAATATTTAACATAGTTAACATATTCTATGTATGTTTGAATTATTCATACTTTATTATTCGCCCTCACCCCCTTACCCTCCCCCTCTCACCCCACCCTCTCACCTAGGAGCAAGAGAAGACGGACAGCGGTGTTTGTCTAGACACCCTCACCCTCCCCCACCCCCACCCTCTCCCTCTCCCTCTCACCCCCTCACCCTCTCCACCCCTCACCTCTCACTCCACCCTATCCCCTCAGGAGCAAGAGAAGACGGACAGTGGTGTTTGTCTAGACGAACAAGAATATCCCAACAGGGAGATAACAGATAATTCCCCATAATTATTTGGAAGCATGTAGTAAAAATTCTTCTTCTCCCGATCATCGGTGGTTAAATCGGTGTCCAACTGTATCGTCTTGTATTTGGTCACAGTTTCCCCAATATATTCTCTCACACTCCTCCCTGTAATTTGATTGTTGTCCAATAACACTCTTTCACAGGTGTTGTGATAAGAGAGGCAACATTCGGAACTCCCGGGGTGAGATTATAGGACGGCTAACTAAGGAGGGAGAGTTCGTGAGTGCTGATGGGATTCTCTACACCTGTGACGGGATTTACGCGGGAAAACAATGCGTCAACGGGAACAGGATGTATCTTAATGGAGAGGTGAGATAAACATGAAACGAGGGTTGGAAGGTTTCATCCCAAACCAAACCCTATTCACCGCTTGTTTTAATAATGGTAATTCGGATTTTTTAGAATTTTAAGATTCATAGAAACAAAATTCATTCTGAAAAAGCGGATCAAACTGAGTCATAATTTTGGATGGGGGGACATCGACACCTGTGACTTGACATATTCCTTGTCTGTCAGCTCTCACACCGGGCCGAAGGCCCGACCGAGGCGCTTAGTGCCGAACGGACAGACAGTGTAGCATGGCAACCTGTGACCCCAAAGGGTAATAATCTCAAAAAAATGTGCCGCGGGAGAACACTCCCCATAGTGCGGAGAACACTCCGCTAAGGTCCTTTTTAGGGGAACCTTTTATTTTTAACTGATTGGTATATTTAAATTTTAATACTTCAATATATCATTTAATATATTTAACTCGTTAAATAATTAATAATTGGGTTCTGATTCTTTGTTCGGTTTATAGGTTTTTCGGTTTTTGGTTTGGCCGTTATGGCAATGGCTTTGATTTCTCAAGCGGTTGTCACCCGTGGTGTTCGGGCAGTTTATCGGATGAAGGAAGCCGATCAGCGAGCCAAATGAACACATGGTTCATTGACCTGCCCTCTGGGGGCGATATAGTTGGTTGAAAACGGGTTTTATATCGGACATACCGGATAGAGACAAACCTTGTGTTTTACTAGAGATCACATCACAATTATTGTGCTTTACATGAAAAGGTATCATTTCTTTCTATCTCGCCATGCATCTCTCGCTCTCTCCCCCTCCCCTTTCCCCCTCTCCCTCTCTCCCTCACTCCCCATCTCCTCAGATATTCGATGTTTCCAACAACTACTGGGGTCACGTTGGACCAGACAACACCATGATACACCTCTCTGGAGCGATATTTGACGCCAGTGGAGTTAGGATTGGGAACATCTCTCAGTATGGAGAACGGCTCAACGCGTGCCTTGCAGTAAGTTAACATTTAGAGATGTTAATATTTAACATAGTTAACATATTCTATGTATGTTTGAATTATTCATACTTTATTATTCGCCCTCACCCCCTTACCCTCCCCCTCTCACCCCACCCTCTCACCTAGGAGCAAGAGAAGACGGACAGCGGTGTTTGTCTAGACACCCTCACCCTCCCCCACCCCCACCCTCTCCCTCTCCCTCTCACCCCCTCACCCTCTCCACCCCTCACCTCTCACTCCACCCTATCCCCTCAGGAGCAAGAGAAGACGGACAGTGGTGTTTGTCTAGACGAACAAGAATATCCCAACAGGGAGATAATCGACCCCCGTGATGGTGTGATTCTGGGCAAGTACAAGAACAGGGATACTATCATAACTACATGTGGAGACATATTTGATCGAGAGGGTAGGTAGTTGTGTTTAGAACAAGTGTGATACCCTCTAGTATTTATGATTGGTGCACCTTCAATATTAATTAATCTCTATTTATTATTTGGTTTTCTTCATCCCAGGTGCTTACGTTGGACAGCTGCTGGCAAATGGCCACATCATGCTCAGACAGGAGGCGACAAAGATGTCACCTCTGGTATGTTTTATACTTTTTAATGACAAAGCACCATTTTTTGCGAAACTGGGACTTGTCACCCATTATCATATCCATAAATTTATAAGCCAAATTAAACGGGAAATTAAACTAATTAACAATTATTTGACCCCAATATCATATCCAGGTGAGCCGATCGACAGTGAATACCCGCAGTAGAGCTAAATCTAGGAGAATGGGTACCCGAACAGGCGATCAGATGGCAGCTTTAGATAGAGAGGGATGTAGCACGAGGAACCGGATTAGAGCTCAAGAAATCGGTGAGTTGTTTTAATAATTTAATTAACTGATTAAAGCCAAGGGGGAGGTATGAAATATGGTCAAAACCGCTCTTAAATCTCAAATTGGCCTGGACTGTTTGCATGAATTCCTTAATTGCTACTGTGCCAATTTATAGCTTGGTCAACTAGACGGGTTGCATTGGATCCCGACCCGAGATTCGAACCCGGGACCTTCTGCATGAGAAGCGAGTGTGTTACCACAGCACCCACCCATTAAAAATGTATAAAAGTGTATAAAAATATTTGGTGAGTGTCAGACGGCATGGCCGGTAAACTGCCGGAATCGAACCGACAACCATTTGTTCCACATACAAAGATCATACCATTAGACGAAGTAACCGGGCCACATAGCTGACAGTAATATGAGATATTGTGTGCCTTTTATAGGTAGTGAGAGATACAGAGATGAGAGAGAGAGCAACTTATTATATAGTTACTTGGCAGTTAGCTGAGAGCTAGAGAGCATAGGGACATAAAAAGAGGGTGAGAGAGAAAGAGATAGATTGTGCATGTTTTCGTATGTAATTGCATCGACTCATCGTAGTTGTTTATTCAACTCTTCCTTCCCCTTTTCTGTCTCTATTGAATTTCTAATGTTATTTATTTATCCTTCTAGAAATATTATAGGAACATACCGATCATTATGTATCACAAATCTCCCCGAGGAATTTGACATGTTCCTTGTCTGTCAGCTCTCACACCGGGCGAGGCGCTTAGTGCCGAACAGACAGACAGTGTAGCATGGCAACGAGGAATAGGAAAGACATGTAACCATGACCCTTACCAATTTCCATGTTCCACTACTAGGTGAGGAGTGGGAGAGACATGTGACTGCCCCCGACCAAGGCAGCTTGACAACCACCGATCAGGGATATTCAAGTGAGGACAGGCTCCTTTTCGATCTCACTCAATCGGTTAGTTGGCCAATTTGAGCTTGTTCAAATGTCTGTATGTGTGTCCATGTGAGTATTGGTTGAATCCCATTGTTCCGTGACACACAATCAGCTTCAAAATAGGAATTTGTATATTCCCACGCGTTTGAATATCTCTTTAACTGTTGCTGATACAATTGCCAGCTCTCATGCCACTCTAATATTCACTCTGCATCAGGTACCACTGCTACCCTCGATAAGTCAAGTAAGGGGCCAGAGACTGGTGAAAACTATCACCTTCTCCCGGTCCGTTTCTTCCTTCCAAGGGGGCAACAAAAACTTTAGGTATGTTAATCAATGAAGATGAATTCTGATAGCTCTTCTTCCCTTCTTTACATTTTACTGAAGTCACCCAATGGGTGACTTCCATGTTCCACGCCCCACGGGCCGCAGGAAGCGTCACAATCCCCCGTCCTTTTCAGGTATATGGAGCCCATGCCGAACACCCTCAACACGCACACCACCCAGGATGGAATCACCCAGTTTGGTGTTCTAAAGGTAGACTGGACTACCCGGTCTCTTGGTGGGGAGAAGCTACCTCCAATACAACCACCACCATCATCAGCTAACCATAATGGTGAGTTGAACTCTATAGTCTATCTCTCTCTGTCGGTTCACTACACGCACCACTTCCACTTGGGACCGTCAGATCCCATGCGAGAGCGGGGTTAAATCCCCCGTGCTCTCTCTCACACACATTCTCTTCTCTTTCAGTTGGTGCCGAATTGTTTGCGAAGAAAAAACGAGGTACCCAGTTTCCCAAGATAACCGGACAGAACAGCAGGTATACAATCTTACTAATAGTGAGATGATTTATCAATACATTGTTAACTTGCCTTGTTAAACAATATTTAACCCCTTCCTAACCCCCTGTCTCACCCATTCCTAACCCCTGGCCCACCCTAACCCCTAATTCATCCTCCCTCTCTCCAGATCAGACCCAAGTGGATCCAATTACGTGATGAGGGTTGTATCAGATTATCTCTCCAAGGAGATACGAGAGGAGATGGACGTGATCAAGTGCCCAGGTCTAATGAGGGATAAAGTCTGTACCACACCTGTACTCCCTGCTATGAGCAGAACTAGGCGATGATAGTAGATGTATCGGACCCCGATTAATACTGGAACCCTGATTTACTGGGATCCAGAATTACCGGGCAAATTACTTCCCCCGAGCATACCGGTAATTCGGGATCTGACTGTATATTGAATAAAGGAGACTGATGGCAGAGACATGGCCTGGATCAGAATGCCGAGGATAAATTCAAGGACCACTAAAACATTATATTATTTTGCTGTTTCAAGTCTGAAATGATTGGGGAAAGGATTGCTATATGGACAAACACATGTGCGACATTCACAATGCGAAGAAGAGGATACACATTCATTAAAATTTGACTTAATATTTCACTGTTTTACTTGTTGTTGCATATATCTTTGTTTGGTTATCTTGCCATGACCCCCTAAAGACATTAACCCACAGTCTAATACTTATTCATATACCCTTTTCTAGGTATATCATGGTATGGTCATTGGTCAATCATGGAGAAGAAGAAGAAGAAGAAGTGAGGTAAGCACTAGTACCTCAACCTGTCTAGCGGTGCCAGACCCCGATTTGATTCTGAGTTGCGCTCAGATGAGGTCCGCAGCGCCAGAGTCCAGACAGACCAGAAAACAATTTAATTTCTCATGAACATACCAATGATCCATATATTCAATTTCATACGAACATAAAATAGAATTCTCTGCAAAATATGTCGATCGCAGGTCCTGCAAGTTTGTTATTATCTTTTCGCGCAATATCTTTGATCCTTCTGCAGAGTAGGCTCTAGAGTCTAGAGCGCTGCATAGATATTCTATTGGTAGTTGGGAAATAGGGGTGTGCCGTAGAAGAAGTTCTATTGACATTATAGTTGAGAAAGAGAGAGAGAGAGAGAGAGAGGGGTGATAGGGGTTGGAGAGAAGATATTCCACTATAGTGAGTGAGCTACAAAATGAAATAAAACAGTGCAGTCAATCTGATTTACATTCCCCGGAACAAACTTACCTCCGCCCTGATGAGATTTAGTTATAATATTCCGGCTGGCTAGAGGAAGCAGAATGGGAGATGAGAGAAGGGGGGGGGGGGACAATTCACTTTTTCTTGTAAAGATGATCCCCCGTTTCGTTGTTCTTCTCTCCCTCCTCTGCTACTCTTTAGTAGCGGGTAAGTTCTCTGAATTTAAACAGTAGGGGATTCCCGTGTATAAGGTTCAAATAGTCCACAGAGCTTTTCTGAATCAGCTTTTCAAGACGAATCCAACGCAACCGGAATTAGCTTTCTATCTCATCGGGAAGTGCTGGGTCTGGCATGTTCATTTTTGGTCATTTTTCGGTGCGCGAGCCAATTAGAGGCTTAGATTTCGAAATAAAGGCTTCTGATTGGCTTGCGCACCGAAAAATGACCAAAAATGAACATGCCAGACCCAGCACTTCCCGATGAGATAGAAAGCTAATTCCGGTTGCGTTGGATTCGTCTTGAAAAGCTGATTCAGAAA
>AVPN01001162.1:0-15711 GCA_000695325.1 Pleurobrachia bachei
CAAAACTTGTGCTGCCCCGTAAATACGGGCAGTTGAAAAGCGGATTATAAGTTTATATTTTGTATTGTATTGTATTGTATAAGTTTTAATTTTAAAATTCCAAAGGCCCTTTAAAATTTGCACCGCCAAATCTGAAATAGTTGCCCTGCCGCCTGCGGCCTGCACTTGGCTGCCAACTCTTGGCGCATTTTTCTGGGAATTAATTCACAATTGAGTGGCAAGTGCATGACTTATTTACATTGAATTCAAATTTCATCATACACAGACCTCGATAGCATGGCAACAAAACTGAAAACAGTAAAACTCGTTTGCTGGGCGAGCCGCGACCGCAAGTTAACATTCTGCCAAATACTGTGAACTCGGCAAAAAATCTAGAAATTTCAATTATATTTTAGTCAATTTTTCAATTTTTCACTCCCCCTTTTTTACGTGGCGTGTTATTTGTGCATGAAACCCCCTGGCCCCTACTTGATCTCACATTTCAAAAGTATCAAAAGTAAGTAAGTACACCGTGAATTTTTCGGCAAAAATAATCAAAGGGTAAAGGCATGAGAGAGTCAACACAATTTTCTGACCCACAAATACTGATAGCCAGCCACCCAAAAGGACGTTAGCTGTCAAAACACTAACTCAATCTTGGAATGGTCTGATTAAAATATCATTTGAAATAAGGTTGTTTTTGTTAGTTGTGTAACCCACACGGCACACACCATCACATACACTGGTCACTGGACAATTGACTATTGTCTCAGAGTATCAGAAATTAGAAAACTCGGACTGTTATCAGCAGTCAGCCTATTTCTACTACAAGCTTTGATATGGTAGGGACCGTACAAAATAACTGAATTAATTGCTTAATTAATCAATTTCCCATAATACCTACTCTACTGTTGCTACTCTACTGTTGCTTAATATTCCGTGTTGTTATGACGGTTTGTTATCTTCTCATCACAATCCCAGTGCAGTATCTCGATTTAATTTCATAATTTCCCATGGTTTTTATCTTGCTTGATTGTCACTAAGATTTTCCCACGCTTTATCTGGAAGCGATATCTCATGATATTATTATTAAAAATATAAAACAACGTCGGTTTTATACCATGTATTTTAACTTTCAAACTGAACATTGCTTCTGTACATTATAGGAAATTTGTTGATGGCCTGAAAACACAGTTGTCAACATGGAATCACTGAGTTTCGTCGAGAACTTCTGGGTAGGTCTAATTTACGAGTCACATGTCAGTGGCAGGTGATACACGAGACTCAGTCACGTGTGTGTTTTATCTAAAATGCCCGGAAATTGTTCACACCCCCTCCCCTCAGGGTTCCGACTTCAACAGTTCTGCTGGATTTGAGGAGATTTCCCGGCGCATGAAAACAGGAAAACAATCCCTCACTGACTTGGTTGACTTTATAAAGAAACGAGCCCAAATTGAGATCAAGTATGGCCAGGAACTTTCCAAGTTGTCCCACAGTGCCTTGGGAAAAGGAGAGAGCGGGTGAGTTTCTTTTTCTTCTGTTTTTTCTTCGACTCATAATAACTTTCTAAATATCTCTCTCTTCCTCTAGCTCTCCCCCATCCAATTGGCAGAGGCCCAAACCCTGAGGGGCGGTATAACAGCCCTCATTATTCCCCTCCGCCCCTAGGTGACTGATTCTCAATCTCCCCCTCTCACTCCGCCCATTATATCTAGGACGATGCACAGCTGTATGGATGTGTTTATAAGGGAGACAGACGAGACAGGACAGATCGCCCTGTCTTGTGCCAAAGCCCTAAATGATGATGTTGCGACCTATCTGTCCGTCTTCAAAGATGAGCAGAGAGAGGCACGGAGGGAATCCGAGGATTGCATGCGTAGGACAATTCGGGCGAAGAAAACTAGCTACGAGCAAATGCAAAGGGTGAGTTTGTTTTGGAATCTAATAGGAACCTGGGATGGAAAAGGGGGAGTTGTTTGGGTGTGCAGTACCCACTAAGTTACTGACTGAGGCAAGCACTGAGTAGTACTCAATGTTTGCCTTGTTCGACCCTCTCTCCCCGGGTTTTACCGCTACTACTCAGTGCATACTGCATAGTGCATACTCTGCACTGAGTAACAGTGGATGATGTGGGGCTACTGCACGTACATTGGGTGTGTACCGACTCAAGCACAACAAACAAATACAAACATACAACATCCTGCAATTCATGTTAGCAGTTAGGCGATAGAAATTGAAGTCATATCTAATGTATCAATTGTCTCACAGTGTAAGACAGCATACGAAAGGGCATGTACCGAGGCTGAGAAAAGTTCAGAAATGTTGAAGCAAAACATGGGTCAACCACAAAAAAGGCTGGACCAACTTAAACAAAAGATGAAACAGTCGAGGCAAGCTGCTGAAGTTGCAGGTAATAAATGTTATGAAATTGTTCTGTCTTCAGAGGGCCCAAATGTATCCTTTCCTTTTCCACTGAATTTGTATCCATTTTCTACTTGCTGTCCACAGAAATTGTTGTTTTGTAACACCCCTCCTCTACTCAGATAAAGAGTATATGGAATCAGTGAAGACCCTGGAACGATACCGACAGTGCTGGGAGAAAGATCACGAAATTTACTGCAAGGTATACTGTCTGTCTCACACACCATCACATACACTGGTCACTGGACAATTGACTATTGTCTCAGAGTATCAGAAATTAGAAAACTCGGACTGTTATCAGCAGTCAGCCTATTTCTACTACAAGCTTTGATATGGTAGGGACCGTACAAAATAACTGAATTAATTGCTTAATTAATCAATTTCCCATAATACCTACTCTACTGTTGCTACTCTACTGTTGCTTAATATTCCGTGTTGTTATGACGGTTTGTTATCTTCTCATCACAATCCCAGTGCAGTATCTCGATTTAATTTCATAATTTCCCATGGTTTTTATCTTGCTTGATTGTCACTAAGATTTTCCCACGCTTTATCTGGAAGCGATATCTCATGATATTATTATTAAAAATATAAAACAACGTCGGTTTTATACCATGTATTTTAACTTTCAAACTGAACATTGCTTCTGTACATTATAGGAAATTTGTTGATGGCCTGAAAACACAGTTGTCAACATGGAATCACTGAGTTTCGTCGAGAACTTCTGGGTAGGTCTAATTTACGAGTCACATGTCAGTGGCAGGTGATACACGAGACTCAGTCACGTGTGTGTTTTATCTAAAATGCCCGGAAATTGTTCACACCCCCTCCCCTCAGGGTTCCGACTTCAACAGTTCTGCTGGATTTGAGGAGATTTCCCGGCGCATGAAAACAGGAAAACAATCCCTCACTGACTTGGTTGACTTTATAAAGAAACGAGCCCAAATTGAGATCAAGTATGGCCAGGAACTTTCCAAGTTGTCCCACAGTGCCTTGGGAAAAGGAGAGAGCGGGTGAGTTTCTTTTTCTTCTGTTTTTTCTTCGACTCATAATAACTTTCTAAATATCTCTCTCTTCCTCTAGCTCTCCCCCATCCAATTGGCAGAGGCCCAAACCCTGAGGGGCGGTATAACAGCCCTCATTATTCCCCTCCGCCCCTAGGTGACTGATTCTCAATCTCCCCCTCTCACTCCGCCCATTATATCTAGGACGATGCACAGCTGTATGGATGTGTTTATAAGGGAGACAGACGAGACAGGACAGATCGCCCTGTCTTGTGCCAAAGCCCTAAATGATGATGTTGCGACCTATCTGTCCGTCTTCAAAGATGAGCAGAGAGAGGCACGGAGGGAATCCGAGGATTGCATGCGTAGGACAATTCGGGCGAAGAAAACTAGCTACGAGCAAATGCAAAGGGTGAGTTTGTTTTGGAATCTAATAGGAACCTGGGATGGAAAAGGGGGAGTTGTTTGGGTGTGCAGTACCCACTAAGTTACTGACTGAGGCAAGCACTGAGTAGTACTCAATGTTTGCCTTGTTCGACCCTCTCTCCCCGGGTTTTACCGCTACTACTCAGTGCATACTGTGCACTGAGTAGCAGTGGATGATGTGGGGCTACTGCACGTACATTGGGTGTGTACCGACTCAAGCACAACAAACAAATACAAACATACAACATCCTGCAATTCATGTTAGCAGTTAGGCGATAGAAATTGAAGTCATATCTAATGTATCAATTGTCTCACAGTGTAAGACAGCATACGAAAGGGCATGTACCGAGGCTGAGAAAAGTTCAGAAATGTTGAAGCAAAACATGGGTCAACCACAAAAAAGGCTGGACCAACTTAAACAAAAGATGAAACAGTCGAGGCAAGCTGCTGAAGTTGCAGGTAATAAATGTTATGAAATTGTTCTGTCTTCAGAGGGCCCAAATGTATCCTTTCCTTTTCCACTGAATTTGTATCCATTTTCTACTTGCTGTCCACAGAAATTGTTGTTTTGTAACACCCCTCCTCTACTCAGATAAAGAGTATATGGAATCAGTGAAGACCCTGGAACGATACCGACAGTGCTGGGAGAAAGATCACGAAATTTACTGCAAGGTATACTGTCTGTCTGTTGTTTGTCTGTTGTTTGTCGGTTTGTCTGTCTGTCTGGAAGGCAACACCGAGCCATGTCACACGTTAAAATCACATGCTGTGCGAAGTGCGTGTGATATTAAATGCGTGTGTAACGAACAACAGTAGATCAACAAAAACGTACATTTTTCGCACCTCTTTGTCTCTCTCGCCAAAATTATCTTCAATCCTCACAATCCCTCTTTCCTCTTACAACCCCCTCTCCTGCAGCGCATGCAAGATCTAGAACTGGACAGGCTCACCAAGATGCGAAATAGCATTTGGACCTACACTAACATCTGCTCTCAGGCACTTGTTAACACAGACTGCCGTATGGAAGAGGTAAGTTGTTATTTCTCCCCATTTCCCTTTACTGTATCGTTATTTCTGAAACCGTAATAAGCAAAGAAAGAATTTATCAAAATTATTCAAAGTTTGTTAAAGCCATGGATATTATAACCGTTGTTCTGTTTCGCAGGTCCGACGAATTTTGGAGATGTGCGATTCAAGCCATGATCTAAATGTGTACGTCAAAGACCGCCGTACTGGTAGCCACAGGCCAGGTTAGTTCTTCTGAACTGTGTATTATCCGAGGCAAGCTAACCCCTTTTCTACTCAAACCCAGATTTTACACTCACTTCCTACCCCACAGAGCCAATTGAATACATCAACTTCTACCAAACCAACGTCAAGTTTGATGATGAAGCGAAACGAATCCCGAAAGGTTTGGATTATATATGTCTTACAAAAAAGTTAGATTAACTCTAAAATAGTTCTCTCTCTTCTACTGTCCGGAAAATCTGATGACCAATTTTCAGGACATGCCAGTAACTTTGTTCGCGTGGTAGCACTGTATGAATACGCTGCCCAAGGTCCCGAGGAAGTTTCCCTGGCCCAAGGAGACTTGTTAGTTGTTCTCGAAAAAGTAGATGAGGTACGTAAAAAATTAAGTTATATTTGTCCATGTTATGCATAAGGCATTATAACCATATTATATGAACTATTTCTAATGCACTGTAACTTTTTTCAGTTGTGGTGGTACGGAAAGCATAAAAATGGAACTGTTGGCTTGTTCCCTGTAACGTACGTTAGAGAACTGCCTCTTTCGTAACTCTAAATTGACACAGCTATACGATAGCTTTCAGGAGTGATTAGTTTTCAGAAGAATAATCGTTTAATACAATAATCGTTTACTTACAATCGTTTAAAATACGCTCACCAGTTAGTCTTCTACTTTTAGCAAGTTTAAAAACTCCAGGTGGTTCTGTAGTATCTCAGATGTCTGGTTCAAATGTGTAAACTGGTCGGAGTAAAGCCTGTGGGGTCGGTTTACAATTATAAACACTCGCTTGATCAGCCACCAGCAAGAATAGTAAACCGACCCAAGGGGCCAATCTACACATTTTAATTTTTACCTATGAGTTTAAGATACTGGAGAACCACCTGGAGTTCTCTCAACACTGTTAATATTCTTTTCATATGATTTCCGTTTTTTAATCCTATAGATTTTGGTACGTTTTAAATGTAATGAAGTTGTGGAATGGATAACATTGAATTCGATTAATACCAAAACCAGTTCAATATCTGTCTCCGAATATCGTCTCAAACACCGGACTCAATCGCAGATTGAATTCTGGTTCATTTTCACCTTTCTGCTTCCAGTTTACTCGGTGGAACGCGCGGGCACAAAGTTTGCAGACAAATGCGCGCGGGATGTCGCATCAATCTGTGCGCGCGACATCTGATTGAAGTGGAAATAACTTTGCGACTGTTCCTCTAGAAACATTGTTTCCCTAAATTCCTCTGAGTTGCGTCGTGTCTCACTGTTAACGAACACTTTACAGTTTGACTTATTCCTAAATACTATCTTATTAATAACATTTACTCCCCCATAATAGCAAGGGCGTCCCCCGACATTGAAACCTCTTATGATTGAATCCAGATAGACGTCAAGTTCACGTTTTTTCAGTCGGAGGTACAGAGCCAATTGAATACATCAACTTCTACCAAACCAACGTCAAGTTTGACGATGAAGCGAAACGAATCCCGAAAGGTTTGGATTATATATGTCTTACAAAAAAGTTAGATTAACTCTAAAATAGTTCTCTCTCTTCTACTGTCCGGAAAATCTGATGACCAATTTTCAGGACATGCCAGTAACTTTGTTCGCGTGGTAGCACTGTATGAATACGCTGCCCAAGGTCCTGAGGAAGTTTCCCTGGCCCAAGGAGACTTGTTAGTTGTTCTCGAAAAAGTAGATGAGGTACGTAAAAAATTAAGTTATATTTGTCCATGTTATGCATAAGGCATTATAACCATATTATATGAACTATTTCTAATGCACTGTAACTTTTTTCAGTTGTGGTGGTATGGAAAGCATAAAAATGGAACTGTTGGCTTGTTCCCTGTAACGTACGTTAGAGAACTGCCTCTTTCGTAACTCTAAATTGACACAGCTATACGATAGCTTTCAGGAGTGATTAGTTTTCAGAAGAATAATCGTTTAATACAATAATCGTTTACTTACAATCGTTTAAAATACGCTCACCAGTTAGTCTTCTACTTTTAGCAAGTTTAAAAACTCCAGGTGGTTCTGTAGTATCTCAGATGTCTGGTTCAAATGTGTAAACTGGTCGGAGTAAAGCCTGTGGGGTCGGTTTACAATTATAAACACTCGCTTGATCAGCCACCAGCAAGAATAGTAAACCGACCCAAGGGGCCAATCTACACATTTTAATTTTTACCTATGAGTTTAAGATACTGGAGAACCACCTGGAGTTCTCTCAACACTGTTAATATTCTTTTCATATGATTTCCGTTTTTTAATCCTATAGATTTTGGTACGTTTTAAATGTAATGAAGTTGTGGAATGGATAACATTGAATTCGATTAATACCAAAACCAGTTCAATATCTTTTTCCGAATATCGTCTCAAACACCGGACTCAATCGCAGATTGAATTCTGGTTCATTTTCACCTTTCTGCTTCCAGTTTACTCGGTGGAACGCGCGGGCACAAAGTTTGTAGACAAATGCGCGCGGGATGTCGCATCAATCTGTGCGCGCGACATCTGATTGAAGTGGAAATAACTTTGCGACTGTTCCTCTAGAAACATTGTTTCCCTAAATTCCTCTGAGTTGCGTCGTGTCTCACTGTTAACGAACACTTTACAGTTTGACTTATTCCTAAATACTATCTTATTAATAACATTTACTCCCCCATAATAGCAAGGGCGTCCCCCGACATTGAAACCTCTTATGATTGAATCCAGATAGACGTCAAGTTCACGTTTTTTCAGTCGGAGGTATTCTTTTTGAAAATGACAGACTCAGGGGCGTCGGGTAGTGGTCCGAATCGGACTTATTTAGCTTTTTTGCTTATATTTTGTTTTGGGAAATATTAAATTCTCTATAACACTTTCATTCTTTTCAGACATGAAGCACGACAGTCTGATAGTCCTTGGGTCCATTCTTCTGTGTATCTTCATCTCTCCTGTTACATGTGATACGGAATCGGGATCGCTACCCCATGACGAATCAGCTTTGGACAATGGATTGGGAACTGTATTGTTTCTTTCAGCCACCTTTCTCGTCGGAGCATTCATCCGGCATGTGATCACAAAGTTTATACCCTCATTCCCCTACACTGTCGCTCTTCTGGCCATTGGAATGCTAATTGGTATCATCTTCAAATACTATGAGGAAGATTTACTGGGATACACCGGCATGATTAGGATCGATCCCCATCTTCTCATGTACACCTTCCTACCCGTTTTGCTATTTGAGTCAGCATTTCTCCTCGACATCCATGCCATCAAGACTTCTATCGGCCAGATTTTAGTGTTGGCTATCCCCGGTTATCTTCTGTCCTCTTTAATGACAGCAGGAGTGGTGTGGTTTGTTTTCACCTACAAATGGAGCTGGGATGTCTCTATGATGATGGGTGCCATCCTGAGTGCCACAGATCCAGTGGCTGTGGTGGCTCTACTGAAGAATAGCCCCGGTGGAAGGGATGTTCACCATCTATCCATTGTGATCGAGGGAGAGTCCCTTCTGAACGACGGTGCTGCCATAGTCCTCTTCAATATCTTCCAACGAAATGCCATGGAGCCATGTGCCGCGGAGGATAATCTCCAGACTTACCAATGTAACATTAACGGGTCCATGACGGAGTTCCATGCTAACGATTTCTGTAGCAACTATATGCAATGTGACACTTCCCTCAAACTTCATTCTGAAATGTGTACCAATCTAACACCGGAACAGATTATCATAGATATCGCCTTGAAAACACTCGGTGGACCTGCCGTGGGGGTGGTCATGGGTTATGTGTTTGTCTACTGGCTGGGGAAGGTCTTCAATGATTATCTAACAGAAATCACCATCACAGTCGGATCTCCCTATCTGGTGTACTACGTCAGCGAGATGTTCCTTCAATCCTCGGGTGTGCTATCGGTTGTGGTCTTTGGAGCTGTTGTTAATATGAACAAGATGAACATTAGCCCGGAAATTGAGGCGTTTTTGAACAAGTTCTGGGAACAGATGGGGTATTTGGTGAACACTATTATCTTCCTTGTTGTTGGGATGATCATAACCACATCTGCCATCAGTAACATTGAGTGGATTGACGTGGGCTACCTGCTGACACTCTACATGGGGGTCACTCTATCCCGGACAATCATGCTGTGCTTTTTCCATTTCGTTCTCTCTAAGATGGGATATGGTAGTACATGGCAGTCAGCTTCCGTTCTCATGTGGGGTGCTCTCAGAGGTGCGGTGTCTCTTGCCTTGGCCCTCCAGGTGAATCATAACAGTGGATTCTGCCAGGCCATGAGGGACAAGATTCTGTTCTTTGTTTCTGGTATTGTCGTCCTAACCCTCCTTGTTAATTCCACAACATTCAACAAGATTCTCAGCCTACTGGGTTTCTGTCACGTGTCTAAAGCTAAAAAGGTGGCCGTGGACTCTGCAGCTCACCTCATTCGGGACTCTATGACGAAGGAGCTCAACTTCCTGAGGCAAGATGACGAGCACACGGACACCCACTGGGATGAGGTGAAGAGGATCTGTTTTATTGACCCAATCTACAACACCGATAAAGGCGTGAAGGAGAACAGGAATGAAATTGAGAAGTTGCACGAAGAGGTAACGGCGTGTACTAACTGTGATCAACAGGTCCCCGTGCCCCTTACTAAAGTTGAACTCAGTGAGTTTTATGATGAATCTAGAAATAGGATCTTCAAGGCGTTCAAGATCAGTCTGTGGAAGCAGTTTGATTCTGGACTTCTCCCCAAGCCTGCTCTCCGTTTTCTAAGTGATGCTTGTGACCAAACGTTAGACATTCCCGACAAGTTCATAGAGCTAAAGGACATTGAATACACGTGGAAGATTGGACGTGTGTTGGCCTGGGTAAAACGGAAATTGGAACATTACCAACATGGGAGAAAGGAGGCAGATTATCCCTGTCCCAACAACATCAACCAGTACAAAGTATACCAGCTCGTTAGGTCCTCTGTGTTCGAGATAATCATCATGTTCCTTATCTTTATCAACGTGGCTGTCGTCATGGTTGAGTTGAGTATCAGCGGTGAGAAATGTGAGGATGTCGTAGTTAATGGAGAGGTTGTTCGGAAGGTGAAATCTATCAGTCAGGCCTTTGGAATTACAAACTTCTGTTTCCTGGCCGTCTTCATTTTTGAGATGATTCTTAAACTGATTGGGCAGCGGAAGTATTACTTCTATAACAAGTGGAATTTGATTGATTTTGCCATTATTATCATCTCAATAGCAGATTCGCTCTCTGATGTCCTCACGAGTTGTTCCAACGTCAACTTTTCCTTCAATGTGTTCCGTGTCATTCGAATTGTCCGATTGTTCCGGTGTGTTCGTCTTATCAAGTGGGTGTTCCTCTTCCTCGACCGACTGCTCACCAACCTAATTCACCAGAGTGTCAGTGCTGGATACGACATTGGAATTGGGTTCATCACCGCATCTGACGAGGTTCTTGATCATTTGGACAAGGTGGTGGCGTACAAGGAGTGCAGGAATATTTTCAGGAATAATCTCACGAAGACGCGGGAGGAGGTCAGCCACAGCTTGAGTGTCGTCCGGAAGGAGTTTCACGGTATTTCAATAGCTGTCAGTACAAAACACGTGATAAGGGTGGTGCTAAATAAGGGCCGTGAAACAGCCTGGAAACTACAGGAGGACGGCCTTGTGGAGGATTTCGATTGTGCTCTCTTCACCAAACAACTGGAAGAAAAGATGAAGAGATTGTTGGCTAACCCAGTCTTCTGGTTACCCCCTCCTGAGGCCGTGGTGATGTGGTCCCAAGCACCCTGGCTGAAAAACCTAAAATCCCATATTGTCCAGGATGTTGCCAAGTATTCGATCCACCAGATGCACGCTAAGGGTGACACTTTACTAAGCAGGGGAGAGATAGCAGGAGGGGTGTACCTCATCATCTCAGGGAAAGCAAGGGTTGTCTCTAGTTTGAAGCAGGGAACCAAGGCCGATATCGCCCGGACATTCAGTGTCCATCTAGCTTGTCATCATCGAAACAACGATTTCCTTGGATCTGGATCTATCGTGGGTGAACAGAGCATCCTGGTAAACCGGAAACGAGGCTCGTATGTCGTGTGTGAGAGTGATCTTCAGTGTTACTTCATATCTGCTGAAAACATGCATGGCCTGATGTTGAAGTACCCGATAATAGAGGAGAATCTGTGGAGGATTTGTTCCCTCCGAATCGCAACATCCCTCCTCTCCAAAACAGAATCATACAAAACGAGCACATTCGAGGATCTGAGTGAGATGTGCGAGAGGAGCATTCTCTCAACCCTCGTACCGGAAACAAATAACGGTGTGTTCGAGGTTGACAGTATGATCAATGAGATTGTGGTTGTATATGGGGAGGTGAGATGTTTCCCGACCAATACCCAGGCCATTGGACCTAAGGTTGTGCCCCATGGGACTACAAAGATTCACCTGGTGACACCCTGTAAGATGTTGGTTATCCTTAACAAGGAATACCAGATCGACCTGGACGAGTTCAACAAGATTCCAAGGGACGTCGCTAATTCAGAGGTGTTCAGCACCAACTCGGGGAGCTTGCTGGCACAGAGTGAGGTGGAGATGGTGAGGAAAAGTTCGGTGAAACTGTTCAACACCATCAACCAGGATCCAAACCCCAAGTCTCGGCAGGAGTACGAGAAAAAGAGGCGTCTGACGCATCTAAAAGATGCGATGGTGGCCAATCCTGGAGAGAGCACGACGACGTATCATGCTCCAGCTGCTCGGAGCGTCAGCCCTGATTCTAGACTGACTCCTGTGGAGGACTGAATATGACGCTGACTAATGACCACGCTTTTGTGGGATTTCTGAGGACAATAAATTCTGATTTTATGTTTTATGTACTGTGTACATCTTTTCAACTTTGTAATGGTTTTTATTTTCCCGTGACGAATTAATCTTGTCGTGAGATTTCAATCAAATTGACGAGGGGGAGGGTGCTGTAGATCTCAGTGAGATTATTCACAGCTCTCGCTCCACCCGTGTTCAAATACCACTTGTCACCCAGGGCCCTGGACTGCCAGTGGACAATATGCGCGCATTTCCGGTCTCCCCGTTTGGCGCAATTTCCAAACAACAGACTGAGAAATGCGTGCTGCTGCGCACCTTTCACTTTGTGACGTTTAGGGTGGTTCGCGCGCTCCACTCGGTACGCACCAAATGACAGGTGGCGGACTGAAACGGCCGGGGCACTTTGTCCCACACACATTTGGAGGAAGGAGCAGGTCCGGGGACGGGAAGGGGTAAAGCATAACAAAGGCAAATCTGGTGGGTTTATAAAAACAATAATTTAACGTACAAAAACCGTTTTCCTCACAACTTCGTCGCCTCATTGTTACTCATCTCATAATATTCAAAACAGCCCAACGTCCGTCAATAATTTACCACTCCCCCTCTCCTAGACACGTGTCTATTGTTGGGACATTCCAAATGTATAGAAACACAAAAAAGACGCATCCTTCTTTATCCGAGATTTGTTTAGCTCCAAATCATATGTAGCTATAATCCTCGCTAAAAGGCAGTGGATCGAGAAGCCTCTTATAGACATCTGGGTGTCCATGAGGGGTGTCTAGTTTCCTCTTTTTGTTACTCGGTCTACCTTTTACCACCTGAAACGGGATAGGATCACACGTGTACAATTTCACTCTCGATCTCGATTTAGAACTAAAAAACGTTGATCTACCGAACCGTCACAGAGGGGCCACACAACAACAAAAACCTACCGTAACAGAAAAGGCAGACCAGTATCGTTTGTTTGATCCACTCTTGCCCTTAGCATGAACTGTTATCCCGTTCTTGTCGGTTCTCTGGTGGGCACAGTTACTGCTTTCTATCCATAGGTCCGAGGTGTCCGTTACTCCTCCCTCTTGGGCCTTTTGCCTGGAGAGGGTGAGGTGGGGTTAGACGAGGGAACGGGTTCGGAAGTCGGGGTGGTCTAGTTCAACAAAGATGATATTTTAGAAGAGGAGAGAAGATGTTGAGGAGGTGGACGGAGAATGAGGGTATAGTGGCTAATTTAGAGTTGAGAGAGGGGTTGTGACAGGGCCGAGGGCACCCGTGATGATTGCGGAACAGAGGGTATGAACGCCTACCTTGCTCTAAGAAGGGTCAGTAGAACATCTTTGTACCGAGGGCTCCATGTTGAGTTGAAGTAACACTGAAGTATAGCATGTTCCAATGGTTTCTTGTTTATCTGTAGAAAGAGTGGAAATTGTAACATTGTGTTCTTGGACCAAATGGGAAGTTGTCTAAATAGTCAACTACCAAGAGAACAAAAAGGTCACAAATTTGATAATATTATAACCGGTTACAACTGCAAAACTAAATTCCATCCCTAGTCCCTACCTGCATAGTAATAGGGTGGAGTTTCTTCCAACGACCCATAATATCCTTCGCTGACACCACCATATGCACCTCCTCAGGTGTTATGATGTCTTTCGGTCGTTCAGCCTCCATAAACTGCTCTTTCTTCTGCTTTTTCTGAGGGAGGAATATGGGTATGATGATATGTGAGTGGGGTATACAGTTACAAAACAATCGTAATCTCGTAATCACCAATCTCGTTATCACATCCATTATCACATGTCACTGGTCTGCTGAACCGTCACAGAAATAAAATGCAGCTACAACTGTCACACTGATTAAACTCGTTACTTACCTGTGCCCGGCGTTGGTCATGAGAAAACGGCTGGAGATGTGGCTGGTAGGGCTGAGGATCGTCTCCTGGTAATAGCTTCAACGGATCAACCTTCCGGTTCCTGGGAGGGGGGAAATTATTAAGAAAAAAAAGAGTTGATGCCAAACTGTCATACAATATCAAAACGACATAGCTTCATATGGGGGGGTGGTCATGTGTAACAGAAAAGGCAGACCAGTATCGTTTGTTTGATCCACTCTTGCCCTTAGCATGAACTGTTATCCCGTTCTTGTCGGTTCTCTGGTGGGCACAGTTACTGCTTTCTATCCATAGGTCCGAGGTGTCCGTTACTCCTCCCTCTTGGGCCTTTTGCCTGGAGAGGGTGAGGTGGGGTTAGACGAGGGAACGGGTTCGGAAGTCGGGGTGGTCTAGTTCAACAAAGATGATATCTTAGAGAAGATGTTGAGGAGGTGGACGGAGAATGAGGGTATAGTGGCTAATTTAGAGTTGCGAGAGGAGTTGTGACAGGGCCGAGGGCACCCGTGATGATTGCGGAACAGAGGGTATGAACGCCTACCTTGCTCTAAGGAGGGTCAGTAGAACATCTTTGTACCGAGGGCTCCATGTTGAGTTGAAGTAACACTGAAGTATTGCATGTTCCAATGGTTTCTTGTTTATCTGTAGAAGGAGTGGAAATTGTAACATTGTGTTCTTCAACTAAATGGGAAGCTGTCTAAATAGTCAACTACCAAGAGAACAAAATGGTCACAAATTTGATAATATTATAACCGGTTACAACCGAAAACTAAATTCCATCCCTAGTCCCTACCTGCATAGTAATAGGGTGGAGTTTCTTCCAACGACCCATAATATCCTTCGCTGACACCACCATGTGAACCTCCTCAGGTGTTATGATGTCTTTCGGCCGCTCAGCCTCCACAAACTGTTCTTTCTTCTGCTTTTTCTGAGGGAGGAATATGGGTATGTGTGCAGAGTATACGGTTACAAAACAATCGTAATCTCGTAATCACTAATCTCGTTATCAAATGCAATCCTCCATTATCACATATGATATGTCAGTTGTCACTGGTTACATTTCCGAACCCTCACAGAAATAAAATGCAGCTACAACCGTCACACTGATTAAACTCGCTGTTTACCTGTGCAGCCGCAACCAGTACTCTTTTGCCGACCTCTACACCGACCATCCCGACTCCATCGTCTCCTGGTAATAGCTTCAACGGATCAACCTTCCGGTTCCTGGGAGGGGGGAAATTATTAAGAAAAAAAAGAGTTGATGCCAAACTGTCATACAATATCAAAACGACATAGCTTCATATACTTCATATCCACTCTTTATGACCATTACCAACTAACTGGTAAGTGCTAAAAACAAGTTGTCTCTCACACGTACAATGGGTAAATTCGAGGGAATTTCTTCTGGTGGCCGGGTTGGGTTAGGTTTTCCAGCCAGTAAGGAGGGTCCTTCTTTTCCGGGAAAAAGGTGGCACTTTGTTGGAGGTTGGGTAGCCTCGAGATAAATGGTGATAACACACGTGTTGCCAACATTGCTATAAAGAGGAGGTTATCAGGCGGGTGTAGGGGGATACTGTGCGAAATGGATATGAAAAACACCTTGGTTAAAATTAAATTGTAATAAATTATTAATTCCGTTGCTAAACAACAATCCTGGTTCTTTAGTAATCCCCGTTCGTGATTTTTGCACAATTCGATAGTCGATAGACCTCTGAACCACCAAAAAAAAGTCCCAAGCCCAAAGCCTGGGGGAAGTACCCCTAATTGGCCCTAATTGATTACAGTGTATTTGTAACCATCAATTAAATCGTAAATCGTCTTAGGATAGGAGTAAAGGAAAAACCGAGGGCACTAGAGTGATCAGCGTCCTCGAATTAGTGGGGGTAGGTACCAAAATTAAGTTCCTATCTCATCTGGTTAATTAGATAATTGGATAATTAGGTTTGTGCAT
>AVPN01001164.1:10323-27362 GCA_000695325.1 Pleurobrachia bachei
CTCTCTCTCTCTCTCTCTCTCTCTCTCTCTCTCTTTCTCTCACTCGCAAACAGAAGACAGGGGCGCCTTGTCATATTTTGAAATTACTTGAAATTGACGTCAGAAAACTCTCATGAAGTTCAGATAGTATGTTCTGCTATGCGCCCTGTTAACTATCTCACTAAATTACTGTTTCTGTCTCTTTTCTAAAGTCCGGTCTAACTATCAGCTATCTATTTCAGTTCTTACTGTTTCTTTTCCTCCAGTTTTTCATTGCCTTGTTGAACAAAACAAGTTTTTCACAGGTCTGTACCAAGTTGTGCCTTGAGTCTTAAGTTAACATGGTCTATCGATTGTTCTTTATGTTTAACTCGGTACCTAGCTCTGTCTCTGAGCAGTCGGCCAGCAGCAGCTACTGTAGTATGCAGTAGTTGGAGTGTTTAAAAAAGAGAGAGAAGGATGGCTCGTGTGAGTTCAAAACAAGGATGGTCTGATCAAAATTCGGATTTGATTGACTTTGACCTTCGGGCTCGTACTACAGTACAACACGCCATTACATCATTCATTTGGTTATCAGTCCACTTTTACATTCATTCCCGTTCCTTATTTCCTTTTGATGGACCGCGAATGTGCTAATTGTTACACAAATGAGTAAGTAACTGAAACCCCGAGTCGAGTGCAACCTCTTTCATCCGATAACACACTCCAGTTTTTTTGCTGAGTAAGTTCCCCCTTACTCAACAAGTTTTGTGTTAATTACCCATATTTTTTGAGCAAAATTTCTTTCTCTCTGAGGAAAGTACTGGAAGGCGGGAGCCAATCTATTTTTGTTGCAGCTGCAGCTTCACAATAGATATCCAAGTCAGTGCCAATAATTTAGTTGTCTTGTTTGAGACGAAGCCTTTTACAACATCAGCTCTAATGATACTTTTTGTAGTAAGACTTGCAACTATTCACTCAACCGACTCCCATCCATTTACTGAACAAGCAACTGAATCAGAATTCATAAACAATGTATCCGAACAATTAACTCATTTAATTTGCATCTCCAGCTTGCCCTAAGTTCCTCCCTCCCTCCCTAATTTAGCTCCCTTTGTTCAATGGCGACTACCTGACCCTACACATGCAATTAACCTCAAAGCATGCCTAGAAACACTGAGACTCACATTTTGCAACAAGAAATCATTCCGTAACCTCCGTGAATTTTTCTTATATTCTTGACTCTGTTATGCTGATGAAATAAAAAAATGTCGGGTTTTGCTAGACCATTGATACAGGGAAATGTGAATAGGTTTTCAGCAGTTTCTACTTCACTTACGAGTTACGAGCTTGCTGGCTCATATCTCGTGTGTTCTAGGACTCCCAATTCCCATACATTTGCTATCTAAGTTCTACAAATTCTACTGCAGTCTACTGGTTCTACAAGTTATACAACAACTTGCATCTGGCGTTTCATCACGATCCTTGGATCATGCCAACTTCTTGGAGCCTCCTGGATTATGAGTTGCCTTCAGCCCTGTCTACCTGCAGGGGAGCTAGGGACTGAGAGTGAGAGAGAGGGTCTGATAGAATGGGAGAGAGTGAGAGAGAAATGGTCTGATAGAAGGGAAGAGAGTGAGAGAAGGGGTCTGATAGAAGGGGAGGGAGTAGGAAACCATTAAATTTAGTTACAGACAGGGGGTGCCTATGATATCCTAATAAATGTGATGATAGATCCATGTTTATCTCTGATCAACTTGTCTCGTTATATATGTTAATATTCTCAGTCCCCATATGAAGCCAGCTTGATGCGAGTCTGCAAGTAGGTAGTAGTACAGTTCTGAGTTATCGCGGCATTTATCAGTTACCCTAGTAACGTACTGTATTACTGATGAAGCAGCTAGAATTCAATTCAGACGCGAAATCATCATGTGGAAATTGGACAGACGGCATAATATTTATGATTCGGACTGTAAATTTTCTCACATAATTTGTAAAAGTTCACTCCTTTTCCACCTTTTCCTTATATGTGACATCTAGTCAGTGTAGTTAGTGAGTTTAGAGCTGGTGTACAAATTTCTCGGGCCGCTAGACAACTCTTCACGGGTTAAAACTCATTCAAACCCTCTTTCAAACACTTTCTCTCTCCCTCTTTTTCTCTCTCCCTCTCTCTCGTTTTACATCTCTCCTCTCAGTCTATTCAGTCCCTCTGGCTCTGTCTCTCTCTATTTCTCTATTTCGCTCTCTCTCTGCCTCGGTTCCTGTTGACAGGACTTGGTGTCGCGGGGTCGGCGTCGAACTATAAAATTGACGTCAGAAAACTCTCATGAAGTCCAGATAGTATGTTCTGCTATGCGCCCTGTTAACTATCTCACTAAATTACTGTTTCTGTCTCTCGTCTTAAGTCCGGTCTAACTATCCGCTATCTATTATTTCAGTTCTAACTGTTTCTTTTCCCTAGTTTTTCATTGCCTTGTTGAACAAAACACGTTTTTCACAGGTCTGTACCAAGTTGTGCCTTGAGTCTTAAGTCAATAGTCTATCGATTGTTCTCTGTTTAACTCGGTACCTAGCTATCTCTGAACGGTCGACCAGCAGCAGCTACTGAAGTATCCAGCAGTTGGAGTGTTTAAAAAAAAAGAGAGAGAAGGATGGCTCGTGTGAGTTCAAAACAAGGATGGTCTGATCAAAATTCGGATTTGATTGACTTTGACCTTCGGGCTCGTACTACAGTACAACACGCCATTACATCATTCATTTGGTTGGTTATCAGCCCACTTTTACATTCATTTCCATTCCGTTTGATGGACCGCGAATGTGTTAAATGTTACACAAATGAGTAACTGAAACCCCGAGTCGAGCAATCCTTTCAACCGATAACACACTCCAGGTGTGTAAATTACCCATATTTTATTATTTCACGGGCAGCAGCAGCATTGTGACTCTGAGGAAAGTACTGGAAGGCGGGAGCCCAATCTATTTTTTTTGCAGCTGCAGCTATTCACAATAGTTATTATACAAGTCAGTGCCAATAGCTGTCTTGTTTGAGACTGTCCGCTATAATGATACTTTTTGTAGTATGACTTGTAGCTATTCACTCAACCCTCTCCCACGACCCACCCCCAGAGTTACTCAACAAGCATAAACTGAATCAGAACTCAGAAGCAGGGTTACCGAATAATTAACTCATTTAATTTGCATCTCCATCTTGCCCTAAGTTCCTGCCTCCCTCCCTCCCTAATTTAACTCCCTTTGTTCAATGGCGATTACCTGACCCTACACAGGCAATTAACCTTCCCTAAACACTGAGACTCACGTTTTGCAACAAGAAATCATTCTGTAACTTACTTTTCTATCATTCTTGACTCTTATCTGCCAATGAAGTAAAAGTTTAGGCTTTTGCTGGACCATTGATACAGGGAAATTTGAATAGGTTTTCAGCAGTTTCTACTTCACTTACGAGTTACGAGTTTGCTGGCTCATATCTCGTGTGTTCTACTAGACTAGGACTTGCATAAATTTGCTATCTAAGTTCTACAAGTTCTACAACAACTTGCAGCTGGCGTTTCATCACGATCCTTGGATCATGCCTACTTCTTGGAGCCTCCTGGATTATGTACAAGAGTTGCCTTCAGCTCTGTCTACCTGCAGGGGGAGCTAGGGACTGAGAGTGAGAGAAAGGGTATGATAGAAGGGGAGATAGTGAGTGAGAGAAACCATTAAATTTAGCTACAGACAGGGGGTGCCTGTGGTATCCTAATAAATGTGATGATAGATCCATGTTTATCTTTGATCAACTTGTCTCGTTATATATGTTAATACCCTCAGTCCCCATACATGAAGCCAGCTCGATACGAATTACGAGTCTGCAAGTAGGCATTAGGTAGTATGTAGTACGGTTCTGAGTTATCGCGGCATTTTACAGTTTCCTTGGTGCCGCAGCCACCTCTCTGCGAGCGGGCTTCGTTTTCGCGCGCTACGCGCGCGAGTTGTAAGGGTGACTGCGAAGTTTCCCTAGTAACACGTGTATTCCTGATGAAGTAGAGCTAGAATTCAATTCAGACGCGAAATCATCATGTTGGAACTGGACAGACGGCATAATATTTATGATTCGGACTGTAAATTTTCTCACATAATTTATAAAAGTTCACTCCTTTTCGAGCTTTTCCTTATGTGACATATAGTATAGTTAGTGAGTCTAGAGCTGGTGTACACATTTCTTGGACCGCTAGACAACTTTTCACGGGTTAAAACTCATTTCAAACTCTCTTTCAAACACCTTCTCTCTCCCTCTCTCTATCTCCCTCTCACTCTTTTTACATCTCTCCTCTCAGTCTATTCAGTCCCTCTATCTAGAACTCTGTCTCTCTCTATTTCGCTCTCTCTCTCTCTCTCGGTTCCTGTTGACAGGACTTGGTGTCGCGGGGTCGGCGTCGAACTATCCTGTTTATACGCAATTGAGACAGAGCTGGAGAGAGATAGAGATAGAGAGAGAGAGAGAGAGAGAGAGATAGAGTGACGGAGAGAGAGAGAGAGAGAGAGAGAGAGAGAGAGAGAGAGAGAGAGAGAGAGAGAGAGAAATAAAGCTGAAGGAGCCCTATTTCTTTAACTACCTTGTCAAATATTGTCAGTTCTCTTTTACACCTTTTCTGATTGGTTCTTTCCGATGACAAGTCTACCTTTTTCCATTTTTTTCACAATTCGTCCCGCCAAAATTCTTTGATGCTGTCAGTCAACAGTATCCTACAGTATAGCCTTTCAGTGGACGTCTTTTGTCTAAATTAGCTATTCTAAGGTCCCCACTTTTTATTATTCTCCTCTACCATTCATGCTTTTTACTATTATGTCGTGGTGTTGGATATAGCTGTCTGTATCACGTGTCTGTAGCTACTTCATTGTGTGGAGGTCACTAAACTTAGGGCCCAACAATTGCAAAACTGTGACATCATTATGCTAGGACAGAGAGGGAGGAGGTGGAGAGAGACTAGATACAGAGAGATATGGATAGTGAGAGAGAGCCTATTATTTCGACCCCAATGCAACACTACAGCTGCAGGGGGCATGTTGCAGCGAGCTGCATGGTTCGCACACAATTGTCCTTTATCCTCTTTCTCCATCTTCCGGGTGTCCTCTTTTTTGTGTAAAACAGCTTGTCTCTTTTTTTGTTAACACCTCTTGATCCATGGTCCCCTCTCTTTTCTTCTCTCTTTCTTTCTTCTCTACTCTCTCTCTTTCTTTCTTCTCTACTTTTTGTACCTAGGCTACAAGTTTGTGTGTCCATTGTGCAGTACCCCAAATATTGGCAACTCTACCTCACACCTAGTAATTCTCTGCTCCAGATGATGCCTTGCTCGACCCTCTCTCACTGTGCACATAATACATATCAACTCCAGATCTGTTGCGTGATGATGCATTCCCAAACAACAGTACCCTTGTTCCATACAGCTCTAGATTATAATGTTGACTCGCGACATTATGAATTCCACTATGTGTTGTCTCGTGACATTCCAATATAGATGCACTGCAGATAATGGCTTCATCTCGGGAACTGTAGCAGTGTCAAAACCCTTTTCAGATTGCACAGTTCTTTCATTCTGATATTCAAGGAGATTCAGAACTGAGAACATGTTCTTATTGAGCTTCGTACTCGACTTATTTTGTTGTATAAGTCCAAGCTCAACAGAATACTTGTTTATCCCTTTATCTATTTCCCAATTCCCACGGTACAGTGTCTAATATCTCACATCATGTCCTTGTATCAGCCCCAAAACAGACCAAGCCGAGACTACGAGACACCGTCTAGTGGGAACTTGGAGTTAGACAATACATGTGCCACATTTAAAAGAAGGGACAACAGCTGTTCTTACCAGAACCATGCCCTAACCGGCTGTTTATGTACTGGTATTTTGTAGCATGGGTCATGGGATATAAATTAATTCTTACAATGTATTTTCTAAAGAGCCGGTCCTTGGACCTTGGTAAAAAGTTTGATTGAGACTTGAGTCACTGAGAAAGCTTTGATCCAGTGACTTCATTTCCAACCCCACCCTACTCAGTGAATCGTTCTTCATTCCTCCGCCCGCTCTGTTTTGTATAATAGAACTGGTTGTACCCACACCCGTTAATATTAAAACTCTAACTCTCTCACTCTATCACTCTCTCTATTACTTCCAGCTCTCTCACTCACACTCTCTCTAACACTCTCTCACACTAGCTCCCTCTCACTCACACTCTCTCTATTACTTCCAATAATCACGTAAAATCAACACCATTGTGTGTCCTGCAGCTTAGTCAACGTTTTATTTTGCCATCCTCATTTCCAACAGTCTTTCCAGTATCTTAGTAGACACTGACAAACAGTTATTGCCTATCTTGTTCGACTTTTAATCCTTTTAAACTAGTCCTCCAACTCCAACTAACCCAAACCTAACCCATAACGTCTAACCCCACCATATCTCCTATTATAGCCCAACTGCTTGATACTACGACCCAGGACTGCACTATCATGGATCTGCGGTACCTGTTACTACAGATGACCATGGTGTGGTTTGGAGGGGCAGTCTACTCTTCCTCGATATGCAAGAAAAGGTACACCCATTTTAGATCCCAATCAGGACTCAGGATCAGGAGTCATTATATTAGGGTTGATATGTCAATTGATCCCACTAAAACAACCCTATTCCCCAGTGACATAACAGTTACGGACGCTAAAGTGACGATAAAATCATTCACGCCCTCCCTGGAACTAACTAAAGATGACATAACCACATCCAAAATGGTCGTGGGATGTCCAAAGGTAAAAATGCAAAATCTCGCCCTAGATTACGGCACAATTGCTTGAATTTCTCTCGGTCTAGTTGACAACTGTATAGTTTTTATTTTATTTCGCAGCTCTATTTGACATTCACAAACTCCCACAGGGCTACCAAATGCGTATTGACTACGCATGGACCTACCAGACATATGAGCAGCCCAATGGTAACACTCTTATTGAGGTGAACTGTTCCAATCTGTACGCACTGGACAACACACAGATATGCTTCAGGGGATGCTCGTAAGTTACACCATACCATATATGGGCATATCACACACGTGACAGCCCATTTTAAATGGGCATATCACACACGTGACACACCATTTATGGGCATTTAAACATACACGTGACATTCCAAGATTGATTTACAACGTCACAGAAGACTGTCTCCAAAGTTGCAATGAACTGTTTAACTATTGTTCATGTTCATTGATTCTCTTCTAGTTAAACTGTTATTGTAAACACTAGTGAAGCCAGCTAACTCTGCTGCAACACTAAGATAGATAGGTAAAACAGTGTGATATTAGTCGTTGAGTGGTATTTACTGAGATTGTCAGTTAAAGTAAATCAACAATCGGTTGGACTAAACAATCGAAAGTTCGCATACTTCACAGGACATTTTTTAAGAAATCCGAAATTTATCTCATTTTTATCTCACTTTTATAGGTTGCCCAAGGTAGATAACAGTGTCATTTCTCCACTGCCGTCTCGATCTAAAGTTGGAGCACCTTACAACGAGGGAGAATCCATTGAGGTAAGAGAGAGCTGAGTGAGAACTATTCATATTGTTCATGTTGCCGTGTTTTCAGATCCGAAGAGTTAGAAAATCTAGGTTTCTTCTAATATTATTGTGTGTGTTTCAAGGAATGTAGCATAAAGCATTGTTAAATTTTAGTGTTATTAGTGTGTGTCAGTTTATCAGGTGATGATAGAACTGTGCTTTATATTTCACTGAGACGCTGGCTAATATAGTCAACATGTCTCACATACTGTGAGCTTTGTAAAATATCGTATGTCCAATAATGAGTGAGGGTAAAATGAATTGTTCCAAGACTAAGAAATGACCCAATTTCGGCCCGATTTCTTTTCAGAAGCGATCCTGATCACATATGTTCAGTCTCCTACAACAACAGTATCCTAACCCTAGTGTTCTTTTCAGTTGTGGTGTGGTGAGGACGTGATACGTAGCACGTGCAAGGGTAGTGAGTGGAGCAATCTGAGTGAGTACAGCTGTCCTACACGGAACATCAGCGCCCGATCAATGGCCATAGTACTGGACACAACTACCAACATGGAACAGGAGATCAAACAGGTACAGGAATTGGGTACTGGGTACTGGGTAGTGTGTAGTATAATAAGAGGGGGAGTCGGGAGTGTTTCGGAAGGATATGGAAAACTACACAGCAACTGCTAAAGGAAAACCCAAGCTAAAATAGCCCTCACTTGAGTTTTGTGAAATTTCCCACGGGCATTGCTCCACCCCATGACGAGTTAGACTTGAAATTTTGTAGTTAGGTAGATCATGTCGAGTTCTACCTTACTACAAAATTTCAAGTCTCTATCTCATCAGGGGGTGGAGCAATGACCGTGGGAAAATTCACAAAACCCAAGTGAGGGCTATTTTAGCTTGGGTTTTCCTTTAGTCTGTTATCGGGACCATCAGGAAATCCCGATACCAAATATATAATATCCTTCTGCAGGTGTATGATGTAGCTATCTCCATGCTAGATACAATCTCCAAGATGAATGACCCACCCCTGGTGAACTACGTCCTTGTCCCGTTTAACGATCCCGACTTTTACCCCATGTTGGTGACCAACAATGGCTCCATTCTCCTCCGGCATCTGGCTATGATTGATGGGCATGGGGCCAGCGGGGGTAAAGATTGCCCTGAGTTGACCCTGGCAGCAGTACAACGGGCCATCACGGAGAGCTACCCTGGATCTGAGATATTCGTATTCACTGATGCAAGTAAGTATGTTTATTAGGAGTTGAGATAAAATCTCCGCCATCCCCTCCTATCAAATAGGCCTAGGCACACCAATTGGGGCCGTGGGGCGACCAGGCAGTACTAGAAGGTGCCAATATTTAACCCCAACTCCCCTCCCCTTTAGGCAGTAAAGAGGAAGACCGTAGGATAGTGATCATGGAGGAGGCGACGAGAAAGAGAATCAAAGTTAACTTTATACTGACGGGACACTGCAGTGATAACCAACTTGAGGAACAGGCGGTGTACTATGAGATCGCTGACGCTACATCAGGATTTGTAAGTGGGATGTACCATTTTGTAACTCTGAGCCAAGAGCTAGAAATATAAGGGATGAACATAGAATTTCCATCGACCTGGTTGGGGTCAAATGATCAATGTTATCTTTAATCTCATCCTAATAATCCCCGATAACCCACTCAGTTGGTATCGGTTGACAAGGCCCAAGTTCGGGAGATCTCCAGTTTAATGTCGGCAGCGCTAATGGCTAATGAGGGAGTGCTCCATGAGGTGTTCACTGTGGGTAGTGAGAATCCTTCAGCTGTCGTCAAGGTAACGATCAAACTATGGTAACCATGGCAACCAATTGTGATCTGTAGAATTGTGGATGGTGATGAACTTTCACTGAGTCTATGACCCCCCCCCGCGCAATAGTAAATCCCCGCCTTTAGATACCGTGTGACAAGAGAGTACAGCGGATGACTGTGACAGTAACGTGTGACAGTGTCAGGATTATCAATGCAAGAGATGACAAAGACAATGATGTCCGGTTCCATCAAGTCAGCACCCTGAGAGATATGATCACCATCAGTCTGCAGCCTTCCATCGCAGGTAAGGAGAGAAAATATTCCAAGTTCAATGTTAGTTACAATATCAGTCGTGGCACATTCAGCAGTTTTTATCGAAAACTCGCATTTCCAAACTCGATCGATCCATAATCTGATCTAATATACGTGTGATTCTATATTGTGTTCCAGTAGCACCAACCGATTTGTTGTGTTTGTTAGGAGATCCGTATTTGTGTCGCCGGCCACAATTGGGCCCCGGTAAGCAACCACGTACACTGTGCAGTGATCTGTGAAACTATACTCCTTTTGTTATTAGTTATCTGTGAAACACCCTTCTTTTTGTTTTCTCGTGTTTAGCTTGTCGGTATGAATTATTTTCCGATAAAACCATGCGAAGTAAAACGCCTCTCGTTCTTTTGTGTCATATCTTTCTGTTGTTTCACAGTTCTAACTTTTCACAACCTATGTGTGTGTGTCACATTGTCATTGGACACGTATTGTCTCTTGTGTTTGTTGCATGCTGTAACCGAACTGTAGGTTGATATAAGTTCTCAATAACCTTATTTAGTTCTGTCTGGTGAACCGATCTGAGCGCACTGTTGCACGCTTTTGGGAATCAAAACGGGACCTATTCCCACCAGACAAATATTTAGTTTACAATTCTGTTTGACCATCCCCCTTTTCAGAGCATGTTAACCTGAATGTGTCCTGTGTTGAACGAGGCACCGCAGTGGTCTCTGCCCAGACGATAACTGATATTGATTTCACCTACCAGTTCTACTTATACGAGGTATGTGTTGTTACCATGGTAACCCTGCATGATGGTTTGGTAAACATGGGAACCCAGCAGTATTGGGCCATGGCGGCATGACGTTTGGACAATCACAGGAGTTCTACAGTTTGTTAACATTGAATTCCCTCCAGGTCCATGATACCCTGGTAGAGACTACTAACATTACCCTCCCTCATCCCCCTAGGTCCATGATACCCTGGTAGAGACAGATACTCTGGTGGCAGGTTCCACAGCAGTGATTTATGTTATGTTCGGTGCCCCGGTGTATGATGTTGATGTTACCACGATGGTATCTAACCAACCAGATGGGACTGTTCCCATGAAGGTAGGTTGTCTGTCTAGCGACACAGATGGGCCCATCTGAGTGCACTGTCACACGCTAGTTTAGAACATCTTTGAGAGTTTAGAAGTGTTTTGATTTGTACATAGTTGCAGAAAGCTATAAATGAGGGCTGACAAAACATATCTGAATAACATCGCCTCTTTCAATATAACAGAAGTATCTGAGAGGATTCATGGCAACGATCACAGTACCAACGTTCAACTTCCACCTCCAATTTACTGCAAAGTACTCCGGGCAGACGGTGCAGCGAGTCTCAACTCCCATCATACCTCGATCAGGTGAGTTCCGATAATCCACTGAGCGCCCTCGAGAGCCCTGTGTGTTTGATAAGCTGAGAATATATTATTTTCCCTAGTTATAGTCCCTCTATCTTCTTATCTCCTCTTACAACGATCGGGCTCTAGAGTTTGAGTCGGAGTAAAAAAATGTTCATGATATATTCCACAGGTTGCCGTGACCTGCCCAGTAGTTCATCCCTAGTGAGCACCCTCCAAACCCACGAGGGGACGGTAGTAAGTTTCTCCTGTTCTAACGAGTGCCAGAGGCTGTCCCATGATCGGGAGCTGAGGTGTGAAGATGGAGTATGGAGTGAACAACCACCCACCTGTCATGATGCTGGTAAGAAATGAAGGGTGTAAATAATGGGTCTGAACATTGGAAATTATATGTTTTTGTAGCTCGAAATAATGGGTATAAGATGAGTGTTCTAAACCTTGGTCGAGGATCTCAAATCATCATCCCCGTTGGTGGGTAAATCATCTTATCTAGGAGCTGATTATTCTCCATCAGGCTATACATGTGGCACACTGAAAGGACCGGGTAATGGAACTCTCATGTTCAACAATCAGATTCTGTACACTCTTGCCAGCGCCAAATGTGGCCAATCTGCAGAGGTAAACTTTTCTAGTTTGATAATTCAAGAGATATACCAGTGACACTGTTGGGTGAACGGTCATAATATTTTCTACTTTTGATACCGATTTTAATACAAATTTCTTCTGTTTTTGACATTCCCCCTCGTATCAGGTGCACTGCAATACATTCTTCAAGCTAAACGGGGAGGAGAGATCTACATGTACACCTTATGGGTGGAGTAACAAAGTCAACACTTGTGTCGGTATGTGTAACTTAGCCAATTAGTAGTCAATTAATTGCCAACTAGAACTAAATTACAAACAGTTCATGCCGAGTGTAATATCCAGCTAGTATTTGCTGAGATGAACTACTTATTATTTATGCAAGTATTTCATTCATTGAACACATTGTTGATATCTGACTAGATAGAGCATCTAAATCCATACTCAACTAGGCATCAAGAAAGAAGACAAGACTGACACCGATACGATTGACAACAAAGAATCAGAGGGTGGATCTGATGAGAGTAGAGAGGAGGTGACCAAAGTCCTTGGTGACTGGTGGATGTGGCTGGTGATATGTGTTACTGGTGTTGTTACTCTCTCCGTGTTATCTACTGTTATTTGCATCCTCGTTATACGGGTACGTAGTTGGGCTGTTGAGTAACTCAACAAGGTTTAGGAGGCTTGTTAGGCCAATGCTTTTATTATATTTGAAAGAAATAAGAATAGGGTCAGGCCAATGCTCTGACAGGGGTGGAACCAAAATAACAATGAGTTTCGTAAGCACGATGAGAAATTACTCAACCATTGCTATCTTGCAGCTTGCATAAATCCTGTATTACAAAGGAATATATTGTTCATCATGAATATTAAAATTTTCTACCACACCCAGTGACGTGGTCACTAGCTCATGGGTAGCAAATTACCTGTTTTCAACAGGAACCTGCAAACAAAAAGCAGACGGAGAGCAAGCTTTCATCACCATTTCATGTTCTACTAATTTATAAAGAACAGAGAGCTTCCAATAATACCATGCCTCTCTCCAAAGAGTTTTAAATCAAAAACTTCGACACGTCGAAAAGTCAACAATACTAATTTTCATTCAGAAGGGCAAGCGGAAAGATCCTCTACGAATGGGGTATGAACGGGCACCGATCCCACGGATGGGAGAGACTGACGCCCTGGCTATAACTGATGATATCTATGAAGTAGTTGATACTAGTGGTAACTACCCACCTGGTTGTTATAGTAACGGACCAACATCCTGTAGAAACAGCCGACCACCTCTACCTCCACCTCTGTCAAATCCTTATGGTAATCCCACCCCTGGAAATCTAGCATCCAATCCTCTTTACAGTAGAACAGGTAAGCTTTGCGTTATATATGTGTGGAGCGTGTTTTTATGATGTGATAAATTTCTGTTGAATGTGGTCTTTGGATGCCTGATATATCTTTCTAATTGTTCTTATTCTTAACTTGTAACATCTTTGTTAATGTTCCCCTTATCTTATTGTGAAGCACCCGCTCCTCTCTCTGCAGCATCCTCAGCAGTAGCATCAAGCTCCTCCTCTGGTCTCCCCCTCGGGAATGATTACATGCGCATGTCAGGTGATATAAGGAGTACCAGCATCATATACGAGGAAATGGCAGCTCGCCAACAACAACCTGAGTACGATTATGCCACAGGACACGTTTGAAGGGGGACATGTGAATATGTATAGGAGCAATTACTGTGATATAAAGGAACGATCCTTGAGCTATGTGATACGTGATAAAGGAGCGAATCTTGACGAGACCCGGAGAGTCAGATGAGATAGCTCAGTCGCTGGATGACTTAGGTGCGAACGTGAATTGAGACTTGTGCCGGTGCGGGGGTGACAAACACTAAATATACTCTAGGAATTAATACTTATTAGGTAGGAACTACAGACAATTATAAAATCTCAATACATGATAATATGTGTAAGGAAGTGTATTATAACCTTTGAAAATATGCATGCTATTTGGTTCATATTTCTTATTTGACACTGAAATGAGTTTGATTGAAGAGTTTGTGCCTATTAACCCAGGACATGACAAACGTCAAACAATAGCGGATTCTGGAAAACTTTTTAGAAAAGGGACACGTGTGCGGGTGTACCATAGGTATTGTGTTAGGACACGGAGATAAAGGAGAGAGACACAATATGAATGGCTGCACAATTCACCACTCCTGGTAGACCACGCAAGTCCCTGGCGATTTATGATAAATATAGAATCAATTACTTTAAAACTATAAATTTTCGTGAGATTTTAATTTTCGCTTTTTGGCTCTGATGGTCCCTGACGACTTCGCCAGCGTCCCAGGACTCGCTGGTGCAGTCGTAGTTCACTCCTGAACGTCCTGGTGAAGTCGTCAGGGACTCAGCGACCACTAGCTAATCAGGACAGGTCAAACAGCGAAAATTAATGCCCGCGAAAGTATATGGTTTTACAGTAAGTCAATTTCGCTTCACGAGCATTAAATGGTGCAACTCGGCTCTTGGTGCTCCTGAAAGCAACCAAGATGGATCTAATCAGTAACCAGGTAAAATCTCAACTTGCTCGATGAGTTCCTCTCGGTGGTTCGAGCAGATTTTCAGCACTACGACAAATGTCAAAACCAATCAGCATCGGTCATGATAAAGATTGCGTGGGACAAAACACTCTGGACTTTGATTGATACCCATAGCGGTCTGACTTGCTGGAGATCTTGTTGAGACGACGAAACGCAAAGAGAGAAAACAAAAGAAAAAATGAATCACTGCACGACACATTTTTCATTCATGCATGAATAATTCATTTCCTCCCCAGCGCAACTGCGCGCGTATAAATGGATTTGCGCGTTCCCAGAAGCGCGTAGCAATTGGCGCGCTCATGTCTGAATTGAGGCGATCGCGCCTTCCAACCAGTTGAATTCCAATTTTAGCGAATGAACATGTCGAACAGTTGTTGACAGCCGATCCACTCCTATTGCTCCTCTCGTCTCAGGAAACAAATTAAAACGCAGATTTCTTCTCATTCAAAAAAAACAAAGGTCGGTAATTGAAAATGGATAACATTTTAAATAAGTCGCTTCACAAGTAAAGAGTGTATCTTACAGCAGACTGCTTTCTTTTATTTACTAATAAACTCGCTTTCATAGCAAAGCTGTTAATTGAAATGGTACACATACTCACACACGCAAGTCACAAACTCTTGTTGTATGTACACAAAATTATGTAGCACTCTCTTTCTCTACATTCTATCTCTCTTTCGATGCCTCTATCTCTATCCCTCTATATAAATGCCTCCGCCCTCTCTCTTTATAGCTTTCTAAATTTCCAACACTTCAAACCACTTTTCCCCAAGTTTTATTTCCACCTGCAGCAACGCTCTCTTTTTCTCTATCTCTCTATCTCTCTATCTCTCTCTCTCTCTCTCTCTCCATCCCTATCTCTCCCTCTCATTTCCTCCTCAACATATGCTAAAAACTAAAAGATACACAGGGCGTTATATGCACACAACTACATTCTACTCGCCATAACTCACAAATACACACTAGACAAAGAGTCAAACTTGAAACACACTTACACACTACAGTCGGACCCCGATTTACCGGGATGCTTGGGAGAAAGGGTTTATCCCGGTAAATCGGGGTCCGACTGTACTACAATAACACATTTCTCTCAAACTTCTCCAGCGTCAAGAAAAACAGAAAAGTCCGTGTGGTTTTGTTTTAGGGAGCTTTTCGTGGGAATCTTGGTGCTGGGCCGGAGGATTCCATCAGATGCAGCTGAGTCGAATACTTCCTGAGAAATAGGGAGTTGTTAGAGTCATAGAAATAGGGCGTTGTTAGAATTGTTAGAGAGATAGTAGATGGGGTGGGTAGTTGTTACTGGTTAGAGAGAAGGTTGTTTCGTTAGTATTAGAGATGTAGTACTAGTAGATGGAGTGGGGACCAAAATCACAATGACCACAATCACAATGAGAAGAAGAAGAAAGGTGAGATTAGAAAACTTCTAGCGAACTCTTGAGAAGAAAAAATGAAATGAGAAATGGCTTTCTTTCAAATGAGATATTTATCTCATCAAGACACATATCATCATAGCAATGAAGACTTGACACACACAGAGACAGACACTTTGCAACTAACATAGAGACACAGACACACGTTGAGAATGACTTGATCTTGGATGAAAGTTTTCTCATTCTGAAATGAGAAATCTGAAGGTGATTAGGAAGAATAATTAGTGTGGAATACAAAATAAAACTATGCTCCTAATGCTCATAATTTGTTGTACTCTACTATCATGATTATGCAACAAATCAGAGGAAGTAGTAGAATATGTTCGAGTAGGGGAGAGGGAAACAGAAGTACAGAAATAGAGCAAGTCATAACCTTAGACAATTATAACAAAGTTACACCTTCCCCACTCTATCTTTCTATCTCTCTATCTCTCTATATTTATTTATCTCTCTATCTCTCTTTCTCTCTCCACACTGAACTGCACCCGGACGTTTAGTTATAGTGATACATTATAATACCCTACACGCACAGTGCACAAACACACAAATTCTCATTCCTTATCCCATTACATTTTTCACTCAGTTAATTTCATTTTTCTGTCCCCTGCATAATATAATCCAAGCTGTATTCCTCCCTCCTCCTCTTCTTTTTTCTCCGTTTTCTCTGAGACAAATTACCTTGGTGTTTGAATTCCCTCTCTAACATATATCTTCCTTCCTGTCCTCTCTTCCCTCTATATGGGTGTGTGCGTGCGACAGAAAAGTTAACTATAAGTGAAATAGAGAGAGAAGAACAGAGAGAGAAGGAGGAAAAGATAGATAAAGGTGTGTTCTTCTATATCGATCTATTCGCACATTTGCGTCTACACGCAAAGCGTTTAGCACGCTCCATTCTACGATAAAAGTTTCCTTCTATATAGCCTATTTAACAGCAAACTCCATCCCTCTATCCGGCTCTATCTAGCAAACTCCATCCCTCTATCCGGCTCTATCTTGTCTACCTACTAACAAACTCCATCCCTCGAGATCTTATTTAACACTCCCTCTTTCTCTGTCCACTTTTGCTTCTGACACTTGAAAGTCATCCCTGATCGGCATACATGACAAGAGACAGACAGAAGTTCAGAACAGGTTTGAGTGAGGTAGTAGGTCGAATTATATAGGAAGGGAAAGAGATAGAAGCAACGGAAATTACTGACCATTTTCTCTTTTTGTCAGAGACGGTCTTGACAATAATAACTGCTGAGTTTTCATAATCATCTTCTCTTGCTTTCCTTCTCTTTTTTACTTTCTCTCTCCCTCTCTATCTCTCATTCTCTCTATACATATCTCTCACACTCTCTATCTTTTTCATTTCTGTATCTAGCTCATACCCGCTCACACTATTATCTCCATCTTCTCTCTATATTTGTCAAATTAAAATCAAGTACAGTCGGACCCCGATTTACCGGGCCCCGATTTACCGGAACCCCG
>AVPN01001166.1:16054-27417 GCA_000695325.1 Pleurobrachia bachei
GAGAGAGAGAGAGAGAGAGAGAGAGAGAGAGAGAGAGAGAGAGAGAGAGAGAGAGAGAGAGAGAGAGAGAAGAAGGACCAATCTCTATCATTCTCAGGTCCAAAGCTGTCCTTGAATCGTGGCCAAGTATCCCCTACACATGTCCATGTTTCCCACGAAGGTGATCCCAATGGTCGACCTATTGCCAAGTTTATAGACCTGGATGTCTCGACCTATAGCCTTTCTCTACCCGCAGCTAATGGCTCTAATTGGGTCCACATGGGCCTTGGGGGTCTCTACTACATCACCAGGATTACTATCTACTTTATCTTTTATACGGACTTTTGGACAGTACCTAACCAGGGAAGTTATTGTATGACCTCTACTTCCAATTGGGATACGTGTTTCAACGACCTTAACAACCCTCAAGTGTCTGTATTTCTGTATTTGTTAATGGATCTAGCCAGAAGTTATGTGGAACCCTCCAGATCTCCTCAGGTCTCACCCAGAATGACCACGTTTACACATTTTCGTGCATCAGTCAAGGAGACGCAGTGAGGCTGCACAAATCTACAGGCGGTATAGCCTTTGCTGACATTATTGTGGATACAATTGGTAAGTTGATAAAAAGTAACAGGGCTACTGTTACCCAGGGGACCTACCCTTGGCCTTGGTGAAGAAATTTTGGAGTCTATAATTTTTCGGAGGTTGGCCATGTCGACTAATATAACCAAGATATTAAACTACCGTCGTTTTTAATTTAACCAAGATATCCTTAAGTATACCTCGAGGAAACAGTATGAACTTATCAATAGTAAGATCAGAGAGGTGACCGTAGACCACACTTGCCACACTTTTGCAGCTCAGTAGCCAGATCAGACCATTGGAACTAGTTTCCTCAGCCACTGAAAGGTGGTCCGGCAGGACTGATACCTGGAAAATTGGTTGTGAGCAGAGAGATGGTCTAGAAGGACTGATACCTGGAAAGTGGGGTTGTGAGAGAGGTGGTCTAGCAGAACCGATACCTGGAAAATTGGTTGTATGAGAGGTGGTCTAGCAGGACCGATACCTGGAAAATTGGTTGTGAGAGAGGTGGTCTAGCAGGACTGATACCTGGAAAATTGGTTGTGAGAGAGATGGTCTAGCAGAACTGATACCTGGAAAATTGGTTGTGAGAGATGTGGTCCAGCAGAACCGATACCTGGAAAATTGGTTGTGAGAGAGATGGTCTAGCAGAACTGATACCTGGAAAATTGGTTGTGAGAGATGTGGTCTAGCAGGACTGATACCTGGAAAATTAGTTGTGAGAGAGGTGGTCTAGCAGGACTGATACCTGGAAAATTAGTTGTGAGGAAGGTGGTCTAGCAGGACTGATACCTGGAAAGTGTGGTTGTGAGAGAGGTGGTCTAGCAGGACTGATACCTGGAAAATTGGTTGTGAGGAAGGTGGTCTAGCAGGACTGATACCTGGAAAATTAGTTGTGAGAGAGGTGGTCTAGCAGAACCGATACCTGGAAAATTGGTTGTGAGGAAGGTGGTCTAGCAGGACTGATACCTGGAAAATTGGTTGTGAGAGAGGTGGTCCAACAGAACTGATACCTGGATAAGGGTGTGGTTGTGATCATCAATGATCAATTATTTCTAACAAATGTTGTCATACTATGATGATTATATCTTCGTACACGTATGGAGAGAACCGTATGGAGAGAGTATGGAGAGAACTGTCTTCTCTGAACTACGAATAAATAAAAACCCACCACTTGCTGTATAAGTTGCTCTTGTTTGAAATGAACAAGTCCCTCCAGCCCATCGAACATGTTACACAGCTGGCTGGCGTCCAGATCTTTCTTTTGGCTGAGATCCATCATCTGCAACATCATCTGGACACGAGACCTCTGATCGGTCAACTCGGGGCAAACCCGCTCCAGCACTCGCTCGATCTTGCTGTATGTAGACCTGTAGGATGTGTGGTTAGGGAAAAACAATAAACATATTTTCTTCAGTTTCAGAGACACCGCGGTGAGCAAGACAAATCAACCCACATGGGACCAAGGGAATACTTACTAGGTTATACTAGTACTAACCCGTGACTGAGGTAGAATGCATGATTATAATAGAGATCCCGGAACACGTCCAATAGGGAAGTAGGTAGGAACTCCGTATACTTTGCAGTCGGGATAAAGTGATCGAAGAAGGCAATGGAGAAAGAAACAAGGGCAGCCAAACTAACAGGATGTATAGTGGATATGACAGCAGTTTTCGTCCATCGTCTGTACACAGATCTGATGCTGTCACCCAATAAACCTGGAGAGAGGGGGTTGAATGGTGAGTTGGGCATTTGTAACAGTTATAAAATTAGGTGAATACTTATAAATCACATCTACTATTTACCGAAACTAAAGTGTATCTGTGCAGTGCTGATGTTGAATGTAAAAGGGGCTCCATTGAGGGATGATAGCAGCCGAGAGAAGGATTGAAGGACTGTCGTCACACTGGCTAGAGATTCCTCGTCTTCAACTCTCTTGTAAACAGCCAGAACACACTTCAGTGAGACAAACAACAGTCTGAAACAAGGATTAGAAGTTAAATTTTAACTGTGGAAACAAGTTAGGTTTGGTTTGGGTTTACAACACCAGTACCACTCAGAGGGATGTTAACAACTTACTTTGGAAGTGTAAGAATGGGACCAGTTAGGTTCGTATCAGCACTATCATCACTGTCCGACCTGTTCCACTTTGGATAGCTAACCCACCCTGCACTAAGCTGGGTTACACGCCTCTCCAGGAGATTTAGTAGCCGTGTCAGTGCTTCAAGTGCACATTGTTCCCGTTCCAGATCAGGGCAGAGAGTGTTGGTGTCCCTGAGCACACGGAGAATGGCAAGGACTGTTCCTGGTCTTTGTAGGAACACTTCGGTAGGGTAATCACTGAGCAGGACGTCCCGGTAGAAGGTACATGATTGGAGGAATAGGGAGGGATCACCAAGCCGCTCTTCAATGTTCTGAGATAGGGGGGATTGTTGTTGATTATAATAGATCTCTGAATAACACATAAATTCTAGGCATTAGCTCTATTTCTAGCAGCAGACAATTACCATCTATTACGAACCTTTAGAATTCGAAGATCAGTTTCAGTGAGAGGAACAATAGGAAAAACAACATTCTCAGATGACACCTTGGACAAATCAGCTGCATTACTTTCCCCCGCATCAGACTGGTTGTCTGTGAGTGACGATATTTCGGTTGTCATGGTTACAGCAGGGGAGGTTGTTGGCGATGAAACCAAGGTGGATTCTGCAGTTATTGGACTTGTCGGTGCCACTGGATCCAGAATATCCCCGGCACCATCTTGTTGCTCCGTTGTCTCTACTGATAAGATGGTGTCCATGAGTGGATCAACCTGTTCTCCAAATGTGCCATGGGCTGTTTTAAAGTTGTTCAGTGCCCCAATACCACCACTTTTAGCCAGGGTCTCTGCACCATGTTTGTTACTTGTTAGAAGGGCAAGCACTGAAAGGGATTGGGGTGCCCCATTTGTACCGTATTCAAGGGACTTCAGAAGACCCTTAAAAAGTTGTGTCTCATGAACCAAACAGTTGGGATCCACTAGATTCTGTTCCAATTTGTAGAGAAGGCTGTTGATTGTCCTCAGTCGTATCTCTTCAACAGGATGACATATTTTGTTTTGTATCACTTTCACATCCAGCTCCATACTAAAAAATAGGTTCTCGTAAATATATTTGCTGCAAAAAAAAACACCTAAATGGCGTAATACGAATTTTTAACACTGTCACGTATCGTTTAAACTCAATACTCCTTGTGTGCAAATTCCAATTTCCATGCTCCAGTGCAAACTGCACATATTTCGGGGCGACCGATTGCGGAAAAAACATCATTTTTTTCATTGTTTTGAGCTCATTTTGACCAAAATCTCCGCCCAGACAGTACAGCGCCCTGGCCCCTCGGTAAGAATTTCAAGGGGGACTGTACTCCCGGTTCCGCTACCCCTGATTACTGATGGAACAGCCTCAAAGTAAAAAACGGAAGAAAGTAAAAAAACGGCTTCAAAAATTCAAAATTGAAAATTATAAAAACTAAAATCGCCACGCCGCGCATATTGGCATGCGCTGCGGACCATGCGCTGCGGAGTCGAGTGCGCGTTTTCAGCGGCTGAAATTGAAACCGACCGGAGTCGTTTTTTTTTCTGTTACTTTTTAAAAACCAAAAACGGATCAGTTTCAAGCTTTGACATGCGCTGCAGGTCCCTAGCGCGCGCGTTTTCAACTCCTCCTAGGGACCTGGGGGTTGGTACGCGCAGTAGACCCTGTTTGAGGCTGGTCAGAACACGACATAACTTTGCGGTCGACTTTTTTGCGGGCGCTATATCTCCGGCACCCGAAGTCCGTTTGACAAAATTCCAACGCCAGTCGATAGTCCTTGATGTCTTCTACCTTTCTGTTTTTAATTGGAGTTAATTGGCCTTAATTGGCCAGAGTTATGGCCAGTCAAAGATTTCGCGCGTTACGTCGAAATGTCGCTTGCGCGGCTCGTTTTTTATTGTTCACTGCGAATATTTCCGAGTTAGGTTCACGTTTGACGTCATATCTCTCTTATTTCTTAACCAATTTCGACGTTTTAAAGCTTGCTAGATAGGCAATTGTCAGTTCTTTCCAACGCTTCTAAGAACGTGGAGATTGAGTGTAAACTCGTGGAGATATGGTCTAAAACGTCACAAAATTGACTAAATGACGCCGCGGCGCGTGAAGTAAGCGATATTTTTTCATTTCGTCCAAGCTTGGCTCAGCTTTTGACTTCGTTACAGCTTTCAGGTTTGACATGCGCTGCAGATCCCTAGCGCGCGCGTTTTCAACTCCTCCTAGGGACCTGGGGGTTGGTACGCGCAGTAGACCCTGTTTGAGGCTGGTCAGAACACGACATAACTTTGCGGTCGACTTTTTGGCGGGCGCTATATCTCCGGCACCTGAAGTCCGTTTGACAAAATTCCAACGCCAGTCGATATAAGGACATGTAGCATATGTCAATTTCAAGCTTGGTGCGTGAAGAAAGCATCTGTAACCAAATGATAACTAAGTTGTTTTTAGCCCGAATTATGTGATCTGATGATTGAGCAGTTTTCCGACAATAATGAACCTTCCCCCTCGACTGAACACCCTTGCAAACTCAGTCACCACTCGTCAGAGTCCTCTGTTCCACGCTCTTCAGTGTTTCTTCGACAATGCAGTGTAAGATTACACAACACAATATGCACACTTGAAAATGTACTAAGCTCACAACTATTTCAGTGTCGAATCTTTTGTCCACGCATCGAAGACTGGGGCTAAGAAAGCTAAAGTCTTTCTGGCCGTACTACTCGTTGTCAAAGGTAAGTAAATTGAAACTATTTCCACTTCAAATCCCAGTTTAATTGATAATTTTCCAGTGAAAGAGCAGAGCCAGGCGTATCTGTATCAAGTCAAGAAAGTGGACAGCATCAAAGCGCCATTCCAGGTACCGCTTGTTATAAGTAGGAGGTATTACGAGTCACAAAGCATGCCAATGCCTTATCAAGTAAAACATAGTCTGATTTAACAGCACTTTCCTTTTCTTGTTAGGTGAAGGCCAAGTTTGAGCTCACAAAGCTCCGATTGGTTAACGGTGTTAGTGAGGGAGATAATGAGATTGATATTGTGCTGGACTTCGAACGGGCGAACAACCATACTTTAAATCTGAAATGGAGTATTGACACTCCACAAACTCGGCGAAATTTCCTTATTTCCCTATGGAAACTAGTGAACGAGTGTCCCATGACAAACCTACCTCAATTTCTGAATATCAACTACAACCTACTCCAGGTAGGAGCGACAATATTTCGTAGCTCCTGAATATGAGTTTTTAAAGAAAATATATAACGAGTCCCGTGTAGCAGGGAGATCAGGGTGAAAACTCTACTGACGGCCAGGTCGTAAGTTCATCTGTTGGACACTCTTCTCTATGACATTCAGCACCTTCCATTTCCAATATCATTTTAATCAATGATTTGTGTGTCTTTTCCTCATCTTGGCCCTTTTTTAAACAAACCCCAAAACTATAATGTTTACGCGTTCCAGGACTCCCTGTCGCTGTCCAAGACCCTGAAGGAGGTTGGATTGTTAGGGTCACCGGTCCTGGATCAAGGAGCAGAAACCCGGGAATACAAGTATCTGACGGGGGAGGAAGAACATGATTTAGGTAGGGCAATGCTGTATCACACACGATTGTAAAACTAAATCCAGTTGTCAGGCACTAACTGTTGCCTCACGTTGCCTCACACACACGCCCTCACGTAGCCTCACACTCTTTGTGCAGGTTTGGTGACACAGGGAGTTGATTGGTCGGTGCATCGTGCGGAGGACTTTATGGAGCGTCTAATGAATGAGTTATCAGGGTTAACCAAGGCTAACATCCATTCTATAATGAGTGTAGAGAATGATGTTGTGAGACTGTTCAGTATTATGGATCACGCTTTACACGAACTGTGCAGGTGAGATCATACACTATTAGTATAATCCTCAAACACATGACAATCACTTGTTTAATATGTGGCAGTCACAGTTATAACATGTGGTAATCATTTATACTCTAACGTGTTGAATGTTAATAACAGGTTGTAACAGTACAACAAGTGATCACTAAAACATGCCCCTCTCCACATATCAGACTGGAGGATATCATGGTCGATTACGAAGACAGGTTGAACACAGACCAGCACGAGATAGAGGAGAGTCTCCACGCATACCAGTCCCAACACATCCGGAATGAGAACAGAGAGAAACTGGTGAACTGTGTGTCCAACCTAACCGACATGGTGTCAATACCCTACGAATGCAAGGAGGTAATCACCAGTCTACCGCTCAAGACAACAGCCCAAGTTACCCGGATCAGGGAGGCAGTGGATGTGGTACAGGGGAAGGCAGAGGAGTGTAGGGCGAGTCCTCTAGCGGAGATGGATTGTGTTAGGGAGGCTGCGGACAGGATGGATGATATTCTCAGCGAGTGAGTGCTGCAGTTGGGGGATGTGTGGTTGGGGTGAGAGTGAGTGGGACTTGTGGTGGGGTGATGTAGTGGGTGATGTCTTTTACAATATTCCTCTCGGTGTAACCATATTTCTACAGAAATGAGATACAAGCTTCCGTTCAATTCACCTGTTACCCCCCCCCCTCTCTCAGGTTTAGTGAGAGATTGTTTGAGACGATGTCAGAGATAACATCTCCAACGTGGAATGCAGCACAGTACATCCGACACTCAAAACTCCTTCACCTTGCACCTGTAAGTACACTGAGAGATATGGGAGAGGGATATGTGATAGATGATGCAATGTTTCGGGTTCAAGGAGTGGTTCAAAGTTCATACACAAAGTAAATGGATGCCGTTTTCTGGTGCGAATAATTATTAGATCACTCATAATAAGGGGTCACAAACAACATCTCTTCTAGTACATTTTCAACATTCAGTCTCTATCATCACTCTCATTGTTCTTTTTTGCAACTGTCCTGTTTACATTCCAATATGTCCCTCCTTGATGATATCTTTATCAGTGGGGTCTCCCTTCAGTTCCCAGTTGACCGGCTCATAATTCCTGGCCTTGATATAGGACGCAGAACCATGTCCAGCATCACTGCTCATCTCCCATACCACTGGATCCTTGTTGCTCCTTCTCACCCTCATTCTGAATGCAGTGGGTTTCTTCTTCTCGCACACACCTCCCTTAACACCAGTAGCTGCAGACTGTCCAGTCAGATCAGTCTTCAGGAAACAGGCGCTGGTAAGGGATTTAGCACTGCCGGTAATGGTAGAATCAGCAGATAGGAGAGTCTTCGCAGCCTTTTTGTTGGGGACAAACATGTACCCTTGACAGGATTCAGTAGCGGTACAGGAGTCTTTGCATGCTTCCAGATTAGCAGCTGTAGAGGTGGAGAGGGTGCTACCGATTAGAGCCTGGTCGGATGTATCAGCCCATTCACAAGCAGCCTCCTCTTCTTCTTCTTCTTCTTCTTCTTCTGCCTTTCCATCGGCAAATCCTGCTGCATACCCCTCATATATCCCTTCTCGTAATCACTACTGGAATCATCATCATCATCATCATCGTTACCTTCCTCTTTTTTCTCGCATTTGATGTACCCAGATGCACAGTTAGCCTCTACCTTCTTTTCATATCCCTCAGTCTTCAGCCAGCAACTGTGCCACCACTCAGTACTCTTCAGATCCTCATTGTCGACCCAACTGTAGGCGACACAGGTGTCTGTTGCAGAGCACCTCGCCTCACATTCAGTTCTGGTATCTTGTGGTGCATTCCTTCCATCTACTAGGTCACTTCCGTGGTAACAGTAGGAATCATCAGGAACATAGGAACATATCTCCTCCCCATCCTCGTTACCGTCGTTACCGTCGTTACCATCGTTACCATCATCACCTCCCTCGCCGTTACAGGAGAGATCAGCGATGTATCCAGAGTTCACATTGGTATCATCCTTCACCTCGTATCCAGCCTCCTTCAGCCAGCAGCTCTGGTACCATTTCCCACTTCCAGAGGCACTAACCCAGGAGTATGCGATACACTTGGAGTTTTCCAGGCATTTCGCCGCACAATCTTCCTCACTCTCGAGCAGTAACTCCAATCCATTTACCAGGTCAGCTCCATGGTAGGCTTTGTTGGCAGACTTTGTGAATTCACATTTTTCCTCTCGTTGGGATGCAGCCTCCTCGGCCTCTGTGACCATGATCGAGGAGCAGGTTGTCCAGATTTGGGGAGTTTGGTCGTTATCCCATCTCCATGACAACACATACTCACCCAGATCAAGATCCCTCGGCACTACCACCTTGTCCACTACCGCCCACTTGAAGACATTGCTGATTCCCTTGTAGGTGATACTGAATCCCTTCAGACTGGGGTAGGGAGGTTCGAACTGGGTACCAGCTGGGCAAGAGTTGTCATCATTGAAGAATCCACCATGACCATACTCACAGGCAGGGATGGGGTTAACTCTCCAGGTCGATCCAGCAGGGACAGTACCCACATTGGTGTCTTTAGCGGCTATTGGCTTCCAATCTGCCTCGTTCTCAGTCCACGCGGCCCACTGGACAGACCCGTAGAACTTTAGAGGTGTTTGCTGGAAGCATTCCTCTGTCACCCCAGCCCTCCCAGCGGTGCCAACCTTGCAGAGTCGATACTGGTAACCCCCACCGTGGTTAGCAGACAGGGTGTACGCGGTGTTCTGGATACTGCCCCGGGGCCAGTTAGTTGTGGGTACATTCCGGTCGGAGTAATACTTTTCAGCATAAGCCCCGTAGGAGTGACCTCCCCCAGTGCAGTCCTTGTTCACCTTATTCCCCACGGGGCATCCCTCGGGATTCCCGCCAGACACCCCACACGGACTATACACAAAAGCGGTTCCAGGGGCACCCCATGGGTTTCTCTGGGACACTTGGTGGGTTTTAAAGGTCCTCATCTCAGTCCTCAGGGTGATATCGCCCGGGATGGTGGTGTAGTTGTTGTACCACTGCAACACACAGCTGTTCTCGATACCGTTAGATGGGTCGTTCCGGCCGCACCCGATAAACCCACCGTGATTCAGGTACATGTTGTGGAATTTGAGGCCCACGGAGTTGAAATCCTGGAAGACCGGAGGGAAAATCATGTTGCCATGACCCGCTACCATGGGAACAACCAGGAGCACAAAACATAACATTTGAGACATGATGTCGGGAGAAATGATAAAACGTCGTGCTACTGCTACAGATGTTGTATTTATAACGGTGCAGAACAATAGATCTAAATAGCTTGGTGGTAGCGGTAGACGCCCGCGGCTATTGGCTTCCAATCTGCCTCGTTCTCAGTCCACGCGGCCCACTGGACAGACCCGTAGAACTTTAGAGGTGTTTGCTGGAAGCATTCCTCTGTCACCCCAGCCCTCCCAGCGGTGCCAACCTTGCAGAGTCGATACTGGTAACCCCCACCGTGGTTAGCAGACAGGGTGTACGCGGTGTTCTGGATACTGCCCCGGGGCCAGTTAGTTGTGGGTACATTCCGGTCGGAGTAATACTTTTCAGCATAAGCCCCGTAGGAGTGACCTCCCCCAGTGCAGTCCTTGTTCACCTTATTCCCCACGGGGCATCCCTCGGGATTCCCGCCAGACACCCCACACGGACTATACACAAAAGCGGTTCCAGGGGCACCCCATGGGTTTCTCTGGGACACTTGGTGGGTTTTAAAGGTCCTCATCTCAGTCCTCAGGGTGATATCGCCCGGGATGGTGGTGTAGTTGTTGTACCACTGCAACACACAGCTGTTCTCGATACCGTTAGATGGGTCGTTCCGGCCGCACCCGATAAACCCACCGTGATTCAGGTACATGTTGTGGAATTTGAGGCCCACGGAGTTGAAATCCTGGAAGACCGGAGGGAAAATCATGTTGCCATGACCCGCTACCATGGGAACAACCAGGAGCACAAAACATAACATTTGAGACATGATGTCGGGAGAAATGATAAAACGTCGTGCTACTGCTACAGATGTTGTATTTATAACGGTGCAGAACAATAGATCTAAATAGCTTGGTGGTAGCGGTAGACGCCCTGCTCCTATTCAAAAGGGGGAGGGGGGCTTTGTTGCTTGCCAGTCACATGAGGTGGGGTCTGTGACAATTGTTGGGCCCTCAATTGAGGTCCCTATAATAATACCACCGCCCACCGCGCCGTACGTTACCTGCTTTTAAAAGCTTTTTATTATGTGCAGCCTTTGAATAGGGGTCCTATTCAAAATGCCAGGTAACAGTACGGCAGCACGTACGGCAAAACTGTTAAACAATGGTAGCTTTGTGAGTCACAACTCACAACTTGTGACGGTGGGGGACATTACTTCAAGTTGAGCTGGTGAATTACGCTACCTCTATTGGTTGACTATTGTGGCACATTTCTTTATATTCCGGGTTGTTGAGTAAAGTACCTAAATCAATAAATTCTGACCTCTTTCGTGGGATGCAGATCTTCACATGACCATACTCCACAGATCTTTAGTATTACAAAGCTGTTTACCAGCCAGCATCGTATTCCTCAATCACTGTTTCATATTTGGGGTTCATTTGTAGGAAACCAAAAAGATATCCCTACCCTATCTCTACAAAAGTGTGCCAGGAAACATTATCATTGATTATAGATATCGTATAACACGTTTTCCTTACGGCTTACGCACAATGCACATGTAAGACGTATGTATCCGGGTCCCCTAACAGTCGTTTTTAGCGCCTAATTTCTAAACTTTTTCAAATCTACAAAAAGCCCCGGGCCGTGGCGTTCCCAGAGATTTGGACCTTCCCCTTTGGTACACTTGCTAATTAGGGCCTACCCTACCA
>AVPN01001167.1:0-13788 GCA_000695325.1 Pleurobrachia bachei
TTATGTGCAATCTGTACGTTATAAAAATATCTTTTTCAAATCAAATCAAGTTGCACTGCTAGGGCAGCCACCCTGGTAGGCCTACCACAGAAAGGACAAGGATGAGCCCAACGACCCAACAGAAAATGAGATACCCAAGGATATTGTTGAGGAGACTACCTTGGTAGAAGAAACAGTGGAGGTCAAAGAAGAAGTGACCGTGAATAAAGAAGTCGACATGACCGAAGGACTAGGAGAAGATGAAGTTGACCTGTCCGAATGGCGAATCCGATGAAGAGGATGTCGACATGTCTGGATCCGAAGAAGGAGAGATTGTTAGAGGCATGTCCCGAGGTCAAAGCATGCTGTCCCTATCGACTTCTTCAACCCTGTGCAATATAGCAGATACATTTGATGATGGGATCAACGGGCCTCATTACTGAGGAAGAAGAAGAAGACTCAGATGACTATGAGGAAGGTGAAATCCTGGTGATTTCAGATAGTGAGAACTCTGAAGAGAGATTTTGGAGGAGGAAAGTGAAGGAGAGATAAAGATGAGAACATGAATGAAACACAGAATGTGGAGATTCGTAAAGAAGAGTCTAGGACACTTTCAACAGGAAGATTCTTCCCTCCCCCGCCTCCACGACAAATGACCTACGCGGAGTATCGATCTCTCGCGATAGAAGCTGAGAGGCAGGATGCGTTGGCCATGGCACATGCTATGCACATACCGGAATTTAAACTTGCCATCGCTATGACATGTAAAAACAACTGTATATTTTCACAGCCCTGTATAAAAACTGTATAATATCTTTTCATTATTCACATCCTGTAAAAACTGCTGTTTTACTTTTTATAACTCTTTATCCGTATCGGCACGTGACGGCCTACCAGCTACTAAAAAAGCTTACTTAAGGGGATGACAAAATACCTTAGTTCGGTCGGCCCATCTTCTCAGTAATATTCTGTCAGAGCATGCTCGAGCATTTGCCTGACAAGTAAGTACTATCGAATTCTTTCTTCTGGTGTGGAACTGGCAGGAAGTCCTCGATTTTTGTAGAATGGAGCATACTAAACAGGTAAGATTGTCATGTTCTCACAAAAAAGCTCGATTTTTTTTGAAGGGCGGGTTAGAAATGATACATTCACCACTTGTTCATATTAACAACTTGTCCATATATTAACAATCGTCACATAATCACCGATACAACACAAAAACACATACAAACATGTTCATACATTCATAGAGATTGACAAGGATGAGCCCAACGACCCAACAGAAAATGAGATACCCAAGGATATTGTTGAGGAGACTACCTTGGTAGAAGAAACAGTGGAGGTCAAAGAATAAGTGACCGTGAATAAAGAAGTCGACATGACCGAAGGACTAGGAGAAGATGAAGTTGACCTGTCCGAATCCGATGAAGAGGATGTCGACATGTCTGGATCCGAAGAAGGAGAGATTGTTAGAGGCATGTCCCGAGGTCAAAGCATGCTGTCCCTATCGACTTCTTCAACCCTGTGCAATATAGCAGATACATTTGATGATGGGATCAACGGGCCTCATTACTGAGGAAGAAGAAGAAGACTCAGATGACTATTGACTATGAGGAAGGTGAAATCCTGGTGATTTCAGATAGTGAGAACTCTGAAGAGAGATTTTGGAGGAGGAAAGTGAAGGAGAGATAAAGATGAGAACATGAATGAAACACAGAATGTGGAGATTCGTAAAGAAGAGTCTAGGACACTTTCAACAGGAAGATTCTTCCCTCCCCCGCCTCCACGACAAATGACCTACGCGGAGTATCGATCTCTCGCGATAGAAGCTGAGCGGCATGGCCATGGCACATGCTATGCACATACCGGAATTTAAACTTGCCATCGCTATGACATGTAAAAACAACTGTATATTTTCACAGCCCTGTATAAAAACTGTATAATATCTTTTCATTATTCACATCCTGTAAAAACTGCTGTTTTACTTTTTATAACTCTTTATCCGTATCGGCACGTGACGGCCTACCAGCTACTAAAAAAGCTTACTTAAGGGGATGACAAAATACCTTAGTTCGGTCGGCCCATCTTCTCAGTAATATTCTGTCAGAGCATGCTCGAGCATTTGCCTGACAAGTAAGTACTATCGAATTCTTTCTTCTGGTGTGGAACTGGCAGGAAGTCCTCGATTTTTGTAGAATGGAGCATACTAAACAGGTAAGATTGTCATGTTCTCACAAAAAAGCTCGATTTTTTGAAGGGCGGGTTAGAAATGATACATTCACAACTTGTTCATATTAACAACTTGTCCATATATTAACAATCGTCACATAATCACCGATACAACACAAAAACACATACAAACATGTTCATACATTCATAGAGATTATTTTGTAGAGATTATTCAGATAGATCCATATTATAACCATAAACGAGCTAATATTCGATTCTACTATAATTCCCCAATATAATGTTCATTGTTCGGTCACCGACTAAGGTCTTGAAGTTTTGGACTATTCTGAGATCGACCCCAGATTCCAGAATCTTTAAATTGGCCGGTTAAACTGCGCTCCACACAGATTTCAGAGAAATATACAAATAAACACTCAAAACACGTATTATTGTCCCACGACTTGGAGGAATGATTGACAGTTGTGTACACCGGTAGATGCTAGAACTATCTTGTTTGCAGGGTTGCTGATATTCCACTGTTGAACGGCCTTTATCTCTTCAAATGTAATACCACCCACCTGGGGGAGGGGGATGTTATAGTGGTTACTGGTTAGATGGGGAGGGGGGGTCAAGTTATTACAGGGGGAGTGAGATCCCGGCGTATGTGTGTCTGTATGATACATCGGCCTAGTGAGGGAGAGAGACCAGCTGGCTGGTATGTGACTTTACTACAACATTTAACTAGGAATGACGATCAGTATGTGTGACTTCTAGGAATTCGTTTAGAATATTACATGAGTCATGATCACATTAGCACCAGACAGTATGTGATTATCTGAATACATTGTGTAGCTGGGAAACCCGATAGTTAGAAAATAACACCTCAAGTTTCAAACTACCAATCCTGTATACAGGAGAGGGCAGAGTGATATATGATGGTAATTTAAGATGCCACACTCTCTCGCAGTGTATTGTGAAGCGTGGCGGATTGATAATGAGATTGGTAATTTTAGACAACCTACCATAAAGACGATAATTTCGTTAACCCGCACGATTGGAGCACCACCAAGCCACGGAAAATCTGCTTCTCTCATCTTTCCTTGTATCATTTGCTGCAAAAAAGGGGTATATCAGTCGTCAGGCAAGCGGAAGATTGGGGTGTGTAAGTGTGTATGTGTGGCGCGCACACAGATTTTCTCCCCATTTTCCTTGTTCTCGCGCGAGTAACCCTCCCTCAATGTCGCAGCGCGTACCTGTACTAGCTCAATGAGGTATGGCTTGTGTTGCGTGTAGATGTTCTCAACTCCCTGCAGACCCTTGAAGTATTTCTTGGTCATTGCCACGGCAGTTTGCTCACCGAACAGTTGGCCACCCCGAACTGCCCTACCACCATAGTTTAGGATTGAGGTTGCTAGCTGAGGGGGAAACTCAGAAATTATAGGTATTTATGGAGGTGTCAAAGTAAAGGAAGATTGGAATTATGGGCCTCAATGCGAGAATATATAGAGAGATGTTCCTGGAATAATACCTTGCATTTTGCCTCACTTAGACCCCGTGTTCGTAACACATCCACATACTGTCGAGGATTATATCCACTAGTACCCTCATAGCAAACACAATACAGTAGCACCAATCGAAGCAGATCTATCTCTCTTACTGCCGGATTTCGCAGCACACTACCTAGCTATATAGCCGGGAGAGAGGGAAGGATTATAATTGAATATATTCTATAATGACAGCTTATTTAATTCCGTGCTTTGAAACTCACCAAATTCAACCCTCCCAATATGTGAGATAAGTCAGTAACTTCTAATTTCTAGTTACTAACTAGACACTAGTTACTGTTACTAACTATGTACCTACCCGTTGTTGTATTTCACTATGTGAAGTCTGTACAGACATCAGTTGTTCCAGTTCACTACATTCCATAAGGTTGTGCTCTTGGACTATCCTAGATAACTCTCCAACTATTGCTACGTGCTTTGATACCGTACCTGTGTTGGGAAGTATGGGGGAGTGTGTGAAAAGTGTGGGGGGGAGTTGTTAGAAAGGAGAGAGAGCTGATACAAACAAAATTATCTATATTTCATTATATAATTTCCCGATTCACATTTCACTGCCAGGATTTTCAAAATGGAGTTTCAAATCTTGAATGTTCATATTATCTCCCCTACATCATACTGCCAATTACTTATACCAAACAGCAAAACAAAACGCCACGTGTTACGACAAAATACCACGTGGCGATTAAACCAGTAAATTAAAACAAGGGGGTATCATGTAATACCTTGCCTAGCTTTCGTGCACCCACAGTGATCACGTACACGAGACCTAGAGTGTACAAAAACACATAACCATCCTTTACGAAATATGTAAAGAAGGGTTAGAACATAACAAATACCTGAGAACTTTTTAAACTGCGGGTAGTTATCCACAAACTTCTTCATATCCGTTATACTGTTAATAGCCGTTGTGCTGTGCTGCTGCTCCTGAAACTTCTCTACCAAGTCCTTAATCTTAATTCCAATTTCCCCGAAATCACAATTCAGAGAATCCGCAAAGAAGGAATCTTGTTCCGGGGAGAGAGTTACTTCTCTCATGTCTTTGGAAATACCGGGGACTTCACTGAGATCGACCCTGTTTTTCTCGATTCCTAGCAGCTCGTGAACCATGGCGTGGTATGTCCACTAGAGGGAGGGGGATTAGTGGTCAGTTGGGTGTGCGAGAACTCAAGAGAAGCAAGATTGGTTGTTTGTCCAAATGCAAACCCTTATTATTTTAAAGAAGAAGGGGGCGGGTTAGAAACAATGGATTCGGATGGATTGTATAAGAAGTGACCAATCAATTACCTGGTTAAGTAGTGGGGTAACAGGGTCATCTCGCCTATCTAGAACCAGCAGAAGGGGCGTCTCACCGCGTCTAAACTCAAACAGATGACTGTTCTCCTTCATAATGTCCTGGGGTATTATCTTATAGTTATAATGGATTAGACGGGAGGTGGAGTGAGCGTTTTAAACCTAATTTTAACGTGCCTCTGTTTAGTGTTTACCATGCAAGTATCTTCCCTCGAGTAGTCGGAGGTCCTAATGTACATTGTATACAACCCCACACACACCCACCCCACCCATATATACCTGAGTGCAGTTAACTAGAGCCCGGGCAAGATCAGACTTGGCCGCGTACCGCATTACTGGGTATTTCCGGAGGGACAACATTGCAGCAATCAGAGAATCAGCTGTCCTTTTTAGTAGGGACCTCTCCCACGATCCCGGCCCTAGGAAGAGAAATAAGGATATGAGTACATGAAAAACAGTGAAAAAGATGAGGGGGAGACCCCAGCATCATAGGTTCCTGTTTCATAAGAATTAAGATGTGTCACAAAGTTGAAAGTGTCACGATCACATTATTCTAGTTTTCTAGTTTGTTTACCTGACGTTATTTTATGAAGATTAAGGGTGAAAGCATGATCCAGTAAAGGAATGAAATCGGCGTAAAACTCCTGAATCTCTTTAACCACTTCGTGTTCATCGGCACCTGGTGTGATGGGTATAGTTATAAATAGTCAATACTTGTGAGGGAGGCCAGGGTTGAGAAAAGGGAGTCAAGCCACTAGAAAATTATAACAACCAGTGTTCAAACTAACCGAACTAACCGGCGTCCTGTAACCGAGGTTCAAACCACCAACACATTAATTAATTAATTAATATAACTAACCGGCAAGTTTGAGGATGTCCGGTTTTGGAATTATATTTGAGAAGTAGATGTAATATGAACCATAGCGGGGGTTTCGTAGCTCACCACACAACAATGCTATGTTATCCTGCGTTGGCCGAAGAAACACAATGCACCTGGCGGGGTGTGAGCTAATAGTACAATATATAATGTGGATATATTCAGAGATGGAGGAGAGAGAGCAAAAGAGAGATTGTTACATTAACTATGGAGAACATAAGAAACGTTATGAGAGCTGCTCAGCTAACCAGTAACCAATATTTTTCCAATAACCTGGTTACCATGGTTACTGGTTACCTCAATACCTCATGACGTGTCTCCCATAGTTACATCATGGTTAACCTATGGTTACCTCATGTGTTAGTGTATCCCTTGGTTACCTCATATGTTTCATTGTTTCCCGGGTGTTATTATCGATCCTCTCAAACAGGTATACCTCTTTCTTCAGAAGCTCAGACTGGGCAAAAGTAACGCTCACCAGGGGTAGAGTTTCCTTTCCTGGTGGGCAATGATTTATTAGAGCTATCCTAAATTCAGACCTACCCAAAATTCTGTCGAAGTTCTACCGACCTGCCAAAACTACCTACAAACTTTACAGGCATATTCATAATTAAGTTGTACGCTAAAATAACAAACAAACTCTTGTTACAATTGTTGATTTAGTAATGCTGTAACGCTATTAAGTATGATATGGTAGAGTGAAGTGGAACTACCAGGTCAGCCTCGCAGTTTCACTTCCCGTGTGATCATCACACTACACAAATATTCCTCAAACTAAGAATGGATAGAAATAGAAGAGCACATGCTTTTCCTAGGGAGCTCAAGACTACTACGGCATACTCCAAGGTATTTCTGGAGCCTGATAGGACTCTTGAACAGAGGGTAGAGAGAAAGAGAACGTTAAAGACATTGAGTGAGTTGAGAAGGTCGCATCCTGAGGGACGTTATGTGATTAGAGGTGGAGCTATTCAGTGTGTGTAGGACTTTGGGTGTCTCCTGTCATAGCGGGATTATTCCTGTGTTGGCGAAGCCCTTGAATGAGTGTTTGAGATATTTGAATTTCCATTGTTTTCCATGCTCATTCTAAATGTTGACCCGATAAAAACTTACCTAAAAGGAATATTTTCATTCCCTTTCCAGCGTTTTCCACCATCTGGTTGATGTAGAGTTTCACGGCCTTTAGAACACTCATCCTGTTACTAGTTACAGGAGATATATTAGGGGTTGCCGGTTGTTTGAGATTTTAGAATCAGATCTAGGAGGGGGGTTGAAGATCCTTTGAAGATCAATTAAGGGGCTGTTTGTTTTGCTCGACCCTCCCTCACACATATTGTAAAAGGGGGAGTTAGAACATTATACGGAGTCAAGTGAGGTACTGCCGGGGTATCTTGAAGTCAGACACATTTTAGATGGGTACAAAAAATGATAGTTATAAGTAACTAACTGGATGAAAATTGATATTTCAAGTTAAAACATGTAATAATTAGATTAAAAACTGCATGCAGTATAACGATGGTCTCCCTTTACCTTGGTTACAAAGCAGCCCATCGCCGGGAGACCTCCGTGCACGCTGGCAAGGGGTTACTTCGTAACCAACCCTTTACCAAAGTTCGTTAGCATCATATCCGTTATTATCCCCACCACCTTCCTCCCCATCTCCCTCTCCATCATCTTCCGCGTTCATCTCATCCAGGTACATGTTATCAAACACATAGGGCATGTCATCATCTCTCCCATGATAGTAACCAGCATCCATATAATCACCATACCCATAATCATCAAAATCATTAAAATCATCGTATTCATCATAGTCAACACCATAATCAATGTCATCATCATCATCAGGCCAGAGGATCTCCTGTTCACGGAGAGTGATGAACGAGGGCACTTGTTCAGGCTTGAAGTTGTTCATATCCAAACAGTGGATCGTGAGGGGTGGTGACTCTCGTTTCAAACCACCAAGCTCCTCCAAGAAGCTACCGGTTACTTCGTAGCTGTTGACAATGTTGAGCGTTTCAAGGTGCTCCAGGGAGATTATAGCAGCAGCTACCTCACTGTCACAAATATCTGATGAAATAAGTGATAGTTCGACCAAGGAGGTACACTTAGTCAACCAGTCAAAGCTACAATTGAACGATCCACCGTCAGCCTTGAAAGTGCGGAGTTTTTGTAGTTGTGCGACTTCGTGGATGTTATTAGCACTTCTGCTACTGGAGGGATGAGAGACATCAAGGTAGAGGAGGTTGGGACAGCACCTGACTATGGTGGAGATATACTGATCGACACAGTATTGGATTTCACCAATGTTTAGGTACTCCAGGTTGGGCATTGACCCAAACAGACGTTTCACCAATTCTGGATCGGTATGTGTCCTCCACTCAACCTCTTTTCGAATGGTCAGCCTCTTCAGGGTAGGCAATAATGGAAGAGTTTTTTGGGCAATTTTACAGATTGCATAGGAGGATATCTCCAATTGTTCTAAGGTATCACAGAACGTTTGAAGAATGTGAACCAGAGTACGAGAAGCGAACCTCCGACAAAACTGTACCCTCAGGTGGCTAATCCTGTTCTTCCTCAAATTATTAGAAATACACTTGCCAGTAATACCTGGAATATATGCTAGCTGTAAATCCTCTAACAAGGGAACACTTGACAACATTTTCTTTAAACATTTCTCATTTAACCCCGTACTGGAATCTAATATGAGAGTTTTCAGCTTAGGTGGGGAGTTGACGGAGAATGAAGTAGCGAACCTTTTGGAAAACTTTACCCGAGATAGGTTGAGGACAGTTAGTTGATTACACAACCCTAGGACACTAAACACCTCTAAATTCACGATCGAGGTTGAGAGATCGACATGTCGAAGTGAGGTCTGGGCACACTGAATCACCTGAGCAATGTTATCCGGAGTGCACGGTTTAGCAAGTTTAAATATGCTGAACATTGAACACGTTTCAAGGTATCTGAGGGTGGAAAGAGAGGCTCGGGAGATATTGTACCATCTCCTACTGACCATTCCACATTTTAATTGATCACTGGGGTCCATTAGTTGGAATATATGAAGTAGCATGTCATCTGGTAAGCGGTGAATGGAGGGTTCTCCGGGTATCTCACCTTCCGTGGACCACTCCTCAAAAAGTGGGTGATAGTGGTGGACTAGGTGGTGCATGGGAGGTAGGAGGAGGTCATCTTCTGACAGATCATCGGAGTCTGATATCTCTGGGTCAGTCGTCATACTAGAAAGAGGGCAAGTGAGGAGTTTTAGAGGGGAGGGGGGTATTGCTCGAAAGGGAACAAGGGAGGAGTTTTAGGGAGGATAATGATAGGGAAGGGGGGTGTATTAAAATACGTTTATTATAAGGTGTTTATGTAAGATATTTATTGTAAGATGGCAGTCAGGTCGTTTAAAATAACTCTCAAAAAGTTTAAACAGGTTTTTGTACGAACAAAGAGATCCCATTTCTCCATAATAATAATGTCAAATCAACATGCTGCCTTAGTTTCTCATAAACACAACCAATTCGATCGTAAAACAATGACTCTCCTCAGATGACAGCTAAAGTGACAATATTTCTCTTATCGCACATCGACGTCACCATGGACCACTGATTCAACACTGGATCAAAACACTCCACTACCTCCAGTTTCGTAGTATCAGTCTTCCCACCCACTGCATACAATTTCCCATCAAGGGCCCCCAACCCGTGTCCATCCCTGGGGACAACAAGCGGCTCAACTGTTGTCCAGCTGTTTGTTCTAGGCTCGTACCGCTCTGCACTGCCCAACTTGGTCTGACCTGACCGACCCCCGACAACATAAATACACGAGTTTAGGACGGTTACCCCGCACAGAGTCCTGGCATGGTTCATCGGGAAGCTGGTGTGCCATTCTCCCACCCTGGGGTCGTATCTCTCCACCGAGACAAGATCAGTTTTACCATCGTACCCCCCTATGGCATGTAGAGCACCGTTTAGTACGGCTACACCTACACCTGACCGGGTATTGCTCATACTCGCGACATATTTCCACTGGTCAAGAGTAGCATCATAGCACTCCACACTGGAGTGTCTCTCCCGAGCATCACGACCCCCTACCGCATACAACCACCCACTCAACTCACCCAGAGCCACTCCGAACCTCTGGTCCAACATGGATGCTGCTTTGGTCCACTCCTGACTCCGGGGACTAAAACACTCAACTGAAGCGAGATGGAAGCAGGAATCGTGGCCTCCCGCTACAAATAGTAGATCCTCGAGTTTGGCGCTGCCCGGTCCGTATCGCTGGCATTCCATCGCTGGAAGTTCTCTCCATACATCTGTATTCGCATCGTACATCTCGCCTGTCCTCAGGACTGTCCTGTGGTACCCACCAAACACGTACAAACCTGGGGAGAGGGGGATGTGGTTAGACATTTGGAGATCACGTACTTGAACCTGAAGGGCATGGGCCATGGATGTGTTAAGATTTGGAAATGGGACATGTGTGTGTGACTGTTTTCCTTCCTACCCCTGTCCTTTTAATAGGGTTTGGACAAATGACACAACTGCAGGGTTACTATTGGATTAGACATATTCCAAGAGGTTTAGCAGAAAATAATGTACATAATATCATATTCCAAAGGTATACTGCAGAATTTCTATTTAATCCTTTTCAGATCTCATTCATAAAATATTACTACGGAATTTTTACCTTCCGCGTTGTAGGCATGTCGGGGGAGCGCTTGGGATGATGCAGAGCTGTGTTCGGGGAGGAGATGGTGGTTTTTCACTCCCTCCACCATGGACCTACATGTCTCACTTTCAAGTATCAGATCTTCCTGAAACCAGAATTCAGGATTTGAAATAGGAAAGTTGGTCAAGCAGTCAAACGAAACGTCGCCAAACATCACCAAGGGTAATAATGGGTCAAAACTTTCGATCTATAAGACCCTCTTTTTGTCGTGTTTCCACAATCATACCCGTTCAATGTGGTCGATAAGGTATTTAGATGAGATGAGGGGAAGCCGGACCGAGGACAGTAGATCTGGTAGGTGGGTTGACCTCTCCACTGCCTCATGTTTTATCCATCTGATCACTGCCTCGTAAACCTTTGTGGAATATTAGGTGATAAATTCAGGGCATATAATTTAACTGCCACGTCCCTCATCTAACTAGTTCGTTTGTACATAGGAAGATAATACATGTAGTGGCACTACCATTAACCACATTCCCTACTAGATTGTAAAATGTACAAAGAAGATAGGCACTTCTCCATCTTAATTGGGGCACTAATTTCGTGAGTGTAATTACCCAAAACATTCTGATTTGTTACCTTTGATTCGACCAAGACGTTCAGCTCATTGCACGACACCAACTGCTGTACTCGCTTGACGTCTAACGTCAGGAACTCCGTCGTGTGGGATAACTAGGGAGGGAGTGTTAAATTGGAAGACTGGGTTACAAATAATGCTTTTTGGGAATATTCCTCGAGTTTGGCGCTGCCCGGTCCGTATCGCTGGCATTCCATCGCTGGAAGTTCTCTCCATACATCTGTATTCGCATCGTACATCTCGCCTGTCCTCAGGACTGTCCTGTGGTACCCACCAAACACGTACAAACCTGGGGAGAGGGGGATGTGGTTAGACATTTGGAGATCACGTACTTGAACCTGAAGGGCATGGGCCATGGATGTGTTAAGATTTGGAAATGGGACATGTGTGTGTGACTGTTTTCCTTCCTACCCCTGTCCTTTTAATAGGGTTTGGACAAATGACACAACTGCAGGGTTACTATTGGATTAGACATATTCCAAGAGGTTTAGCAGAAAATAATGTACATAATATCATATTCCAAAGGTATACTGCAGAATTTCTATTTAATCCTAAAGTCTAGAGTAAGTATTTTATAATGATGCCTTAAAAATGGAAGGCGCATGTAGGCATGTCGGGGGAGCGCTTGGGATGATGCAGAGCTGTGTTCGGGGAGGAGATGGTGGTTTTTCACTCCCTCCACCATGGACCTACATGTCTCACTTTCAAGTATCAGATCTTCCTGAAACCAGAATTCAGGATTTGAAATAGGAAAGTTGGTCAAGCAGTCAAACGAAACGTCGCCAAACATCACCAAGGGTAATAATGGGTCAAAACTTTCGATCTATAAGACCCTCTTTTTGTCGTGTTTCCACAATCATACCCGTTCAATGTGGTCGATAAGGTATTTAGATGAGATGAGGGGAAGCGCCTGGCTCCTGTCATCTAGACCATCCACCCAACTGGAGAGGTGACGGAGATGTTTTATCCATCTGATCACTGCCTCGTAAACCTGCGTGTAGAATATTGGGTGATAAATTCGGGGCATACAATTTCACTGCCATCGTGTGTTTAATGAATATGTCTTAGAAATCTGGGATATAATTTAACTGCCACGTCCCACATCTAACTATGTAGTTCGTTTGTACATAGGAAGATAATACATGTAGTGGCACTACCATTAACCACATTCCCTACTAGATTTTAAAATGTACAAAGAAGATAGGCACTACTCCATCTTAATTGGGGCACTAATTTCGTGAGTGTAATTACCCAAAACATTCTGATTTGTTACCTTTGATTCGACCAAGACGTTCAGCTCATTGCACGACACCAACTGCTGTACTCGCTTCACGTCTAACGTCAGGAACTCCGTCGTGTGGGATAACTAGGGAGGGAGTGGGGTGTTAAATTGGAAGACTGGGTTACAAATAATGCTTTTTGGGAATATATTTTACAAGGTTGTTATGAAATCCTAATTCTTTACTCTCACCAACCTCAACAAAGTTCCGTTTAGCGTACTCATCTGCGGCTCGAAGAAGATCTGAAAACCCATACCTATCTGCATACTCATGGATACCAATGCAGTTGCTGGGACTCAGCTCTCGTTTTATAAAATCAGAACAGATTTCAATAACTTTCTCAAATTGAAGCAGTCCTGCTGCCGTCAAAAGAGTCTGGAAAAGGAAGGCTGTGTTAAACTAATGGTTCAATTTAACAAGTCTAGTAGATAGGGTGTTTTACAACACACAAAGTTGTCTAACAATAACAGATTGAATAAATTATCGGGTTGTACCTGAACATTATCTTTCCTAATCTCAATTTGAGATGTGTAGGCGTAGTTAACTAGATTCTGCATCGTCTGTGAATCAACATTTTGGATTGTAACCTGAAAAAAGATAATCATTAATTTCACAAATTCACAAATTAACCTGATCTAGCTCACCTTTTTCGAAGTACTTTCGTGGAGATCGTTTGTAAACATTGCGTAAAAATAAGAGCTGCTAGCTGCCAGAACCAGTTTATGTGCTAGAATATCGCACTCCTCTACAGCAATAGAGACATCACAAAAACACCTCTTCTTTCTCAATTCATCCATCAATTGAAGGGCAAGGGACGCATGACTGGGATCGCTCACAACAAGCGGAATTCCATCGGTGGTGTAATCTATTTCAGCAGATCTCTTGAGGAATCCATCCTGAGACCCAATGACAGAGACTGACTCCGGTGGGGAATCCAACGTGGCGTTCACTTTACGTTGCACAGGTTTGCGGCTCAACTACTGTCTAATATGTGATACGACTAAGTAACAGAACCTATTTCCCGATATTGTCTTGTCTTGTAGTCCTCTTTGTGCAGATACTGGTGTCCACAATCGACTAAAATCCAGTGGAATTGCTTGGATTTGCGTCTAAAGTAGTTAATATTAACAATTTAGATGGTGAAGGTTGATACAATACATTGAAATATGGTACAGATCCCATTGAAATGGGACAAGGCAGTGATTTTCAAGCTGAAACAGACTGAAACAAACTTTGAAACTTTTTAAGTAAATTTTTCGGGCGCAATTATAATCTGGGTGCCTTGCAGCGACTTTACAGGTGCACGCTACCAAAAGAGTA
>AVPN01001167.1:15454-27533 GCA_000695325.1 Pleurobrachia bachei
CTAACCCGTCGCGCGCGCCAAAACTACGAATTGTTAGCAATGAAAGGCACCCAGATTTTAACGTTTTCCAAAGTTTTCTTTCTGAAAACACTTCCTCAAGTTTCACGAAAGTTTTCAGAACCTGACTTCTATGTTGCCGCGGCGCGAAATTAAATGGAATGCGCGAAGATGTTCAAGTTTATACGCCGCGCCGCACTGACCAGGCAGGTTACTTTTTTCTCATGAAAACTCAGCTTCAATTTTTTCCGGCTTTTTAATTTTTTTTTCCCCCGTCGTTTCTATCCCGTTTTTTGTATTAAATTACTGAACTAAACCCCTTCTTTAGATACAGAAAACATTGAGTGATGTGTTTCGTTAAGTAAAACTTCTTTTGACCACAAGCAAAAGTACCCACAAAGTGCCAGAAATGCCTCGAGCCAGGCCACTGGACATACGAGTGCAAGAATGAGAGGAAGTATACCAAAAGAGAACCACGCAGCAAACAGGTGGACAAGCCGCGAGAAATAGTGGAAAGTCTGAAGAAAAAACGGAAAGTGTCCATCAGTTCAGAGAGCTCAGTTTCATCTGATTCGGAGGATGAGAATGATAAAGCGGCACAAGTTAAAAAGCTTTCAGCCAAGATAAAAGGTGTTGGCAAAGATAACACAAATGATGAAGAAGAACCAAATAATTCACCTGAGCGCCAGCGATCCGATTATGAAACAGAGAAGGAAGACAGGAAATCTCTCCTAAGCGGTCTCCAACGGAGTTCATCATTGTCTCTAGCGAGTTCGCAGTCTGAAGATAGGGAAGCAAGGAGAGAAGGTAGAGAGAAACGTGGCCGTGATGTGGAGCACCAAAGAGAGCGAAGACGAAATGATTCGGCGAGGGGTAGCTTGTTGTCTAGTTCGAGTTCTGGTGTCTCCTCTAGAGCAGAACGCCGACGAAAAGATAGGTCAGCGTCTCCTGAAAGGAATAGAAAAGACAGATCCCCGTCTCCTGAAAGAAAGAGAAAAGGCACATCCCCGTCTCCAGCACGCCGACGAAAAGACAGATCTCCCTCTCCTGAAAGGAAGAGAAAAGACAGATCTCCCTCTCCTGAAAGGAAGAGAAAAGACACATCTCTGTCTCCTGAAAGAAAGAGAAAAGACGAATCCCCGTCTCCTGAAATGAAGAGAAAAGATAGATCACCGTCTCCTGAAAAGAAGAGAAAAGACAGTTCCCCGTCTCCAGGACGCAAAGAAAGAGACAGATCTCGGTCGTTAGAGAGAGTAAGGAGGATGAGGTCACAAGACAGAAGGAGAGGAAGAAGTAGGTCAAACTCGCGGTGATCTTCCGCGAGGGACAGTGGACTATCTTTTGTTTCGAGTGGACTATTGAGACAACGGTCACCTGATAGAAGGCAGCGCTCTCCCGATAGAAGACAACGCTCCCCTGATAAAAGACAGCGCTCTCCCGATAGAAGGCAAGGATCTTCCGATAGAAGACAGAACTCTCCCGATAGAAGGCAACGGTCACCTGATAGAAGGCAACGCTCCCCCGATAGAAGGCAGCGCTCTCCCGATAGATGGAGAAGACGACGTGATTCTGAGTTGTGTTCTTTCTCTAGGGGAAGTGGTAGTAGGGGGTAATTGGCCTGGGGTGAGAGAAATATTCAGGATCTAACACCCCCTGGTGATGCACACGTTGCAACACCTCCTAGAAGAAAGAAGAAGAGACAGGCATCATCGTCATCATCTTCCAGTAGTAGTAGTAGTAGTTCGGACTCAGATTGAAGTGTTGAAAAAGTGTAAAATGTAAACATGAACAATTTTTTATCTGGTTTTAGTTTTAATTAAATCGTTCTTGTTTGATATATTCTGACTAAGTAACTCCCTCTCTCTCTACTTCTAGCTGCCCATTAGTGAGGCACAGTACAGACATGTTAGAGACACTAAATGACTTCACCAGAACGCTCGGCACATTTTGGGGTGTTCTCTCCCTAATGGTGCTATGTGCACCAGCAGCTATAGCCGTTCACGAGTTCACTGCATATCGGATGAATCAATACTCACTAGGAGGAAATGATTTCGGATGTAAATCTAATGTGGTAAGTATTCTGTGTGTGTGACGTGTGTTTGTTCGTATTAGTACAGGCTGTAATAGTACACATTTTGAAGAAACAATGTGTACTGTGCAGTAGGTGTGGTTTGCAACTCGTAATTGCACACACACACACACAAACATCGTGTCACGTGTGTAACGCACCAGTTACAGATTGATTCCCTGATATCCGGGGACGTTCCCTAGATGGCTGGGCACGCAGAAAGCTCTTTGGGAGCCATGTGGGAGCGCTGCGCGTCACCTAAATTGAATAGAAAGTGGCGCAGTTCAGCACTCACTTGCATCCCGGCCATCAGGGGAGCTGATGCTTGGGAATCTCAAACTGCTCCCTGATACACCGATTCAGTAACAACTTAAAAAAACTCAACTCGAATACACTCGCCACCGCTTCATGAGTATAACACATATCACAATGAGTAATGAGTAACACTATAATACATCACACACCCCTCCCTCCTCTCTATCCCTGTCTCTCTCTTTACAGGTGAATTTCGAGGCCAGGTCAGTGAACGCTAACATTGTCACCAGACGGTGTGTGCTCCTCTCAATGGGCGAGGTGACAGTTGATAGGATGAAAGAGCTGATCGATAACAAAGCAGGAGCTATCCTCATCTCTATCCCTCAAAATTCCTCACAGCTCACAGACGGTATGTGAATGCTCGAGATATGATCCATCTAAGTGCAAATCATTATGTTCTGGATCACCCTAACACAACATCTTCTGGCAAATTACAAAAATGTTTCTCGGCTTCCACAATTATTTGTTTCCTAGTTGCTTCTTTTGTCCCAAAAATTACATATTTTCTTATTTCAGTTGATGTCGAAGGTTGGAATGAAGTGGAAAGTTTGCTGATGGAAGCACCCATTGATACCAGTGTCTACTTTACATATGAGCAGGCGGAGTTAGCCACCATCTACCATCAAGTAAGGGAAATTTACTGTACTTCATTACCCCACTTCCCCTAATCGCCGCTATTATAAATCCCCAAAATATACTATATCCCCCCGGCCCCCTCTCGGCTCCCACCTAAACACCCCTGACCCCTCTTGCTTTATCTCTCCAAAATACGATTTCCCCTCTCTCCCAGGTTAGGACGGGGTTAAACAGTGACCACGCTGCTACTGCAGTAGCGGCGCTGGGTAATGTGTTCCACTCTAACGGTTACCAGATAGTAACCTATGGGACGGCACCCGCTCCAGCCAAATCAGTCATCTACACCGTACAGGTATAGTTTTATTCGGACCACGATTTATCGGGCGAAATGGATCCACCAAATCCCGGTAAATTGAATCCAGCTATACGTTGGAGGGTAAACTAACTAACCATCTCCCATTCCCAGGGTAAACTGACTAGTCAGAGCAGGGAAGCTAACCCCTCGATAGCTATTGTGGCACATTTTGACAGTTTTGGCATCGCGCCACATCTCGCTAAATCAGCCAACAGTAATGGCAGTGGAGTTGCTGCTTTCCTGGAACTCGCCCGATTACTCGCCAAGTATGACCATATATGGGCATCTTTTTAACAGTGTATAAACTCTATTTTTTTCCCTGACTACTGATAATTATCCCCTGATAATGACTTCACCAGAACGCTCGGCACATTTTGGGGTGTTCTCTCCCTAATGGTGCTATGTGCACCAGCAGCTATAGCCGTTCACGAGTTCACTGCATATCGGATGAATCAATACTCACTAGGAGGAAATGATTTCGGATGTAAATCTAATGTGGTAAGTATTCTGTGTGTGTGACGTGTGTGTTCGTATTAGTACAGGCTGTAATAGTACACATTTTGATAACACAATGTGTACTGTGCAGTAGGTGTGGTTTGCAACTCGTAATTGCACACACACACACACAAACATCGTGTCACGTGTGTAATACACCGATTCAGTAACAACTTAAAAAAACTCAACTCGAATACACTCGCCACCGCTTCATGAGTATAACACAGATCACAATGAGTAATGAGTAACACTATACATCACACACCCCTCCCTCCTCTCTTCCCCTCTCTCTCTCTTTACAGGTGAATTTCGAGGCCAGGTCAGTGAACGCTAACATTGTCACCAGACGGTGTGTGCTCCTCTCAATGGGCGAGGTGACAGTTGATAGGATGAAAGAGCTGATCGATAACAAAGCAGGAGCTATCCTCATCTCTATCCCTCAAAATTCCTCACAGCTCACAGACGGTATGTGAATGCTCGAGATATGATCCATCTAAGTGCAAATCATTATGTTCTGGATCACCCTAACACAACATCTTCTGGCAAATTACAAAAATGTTTCTCGGCTTCCACAATTATTTGTTTCCTAGTTCCTTCTTTTGTCCCAAACATTACATATTTTCTTATTTCAGTTGATGTCGAAGGTTGGAATGAAGTAGAAAGTTTGCTGATGGAGGCACCAATTGATACCAGTGTCTACTTTACATATGAGCAGGCGGAATTAGCTACCATCTACCATCAAGTAAGGGAAATTTACTTTACTTCATTACCCCACATCCCCTAATCGCCGCCATTATAAATCCCCAAAATATACTTTATCCCCCCGGCCCCCTCTCGGCTCCCACCTAAACACCCCTGACCCCTCTTGCTTTATCTCTCCAAAATACGATTTCCCCTCTCTCCCAGGTTAGGACGGGGTTAAACAGTGACCACGCTGCTACTGCAGTAGCGGCGCTGGGTAATGTGTTCCACTCTAACGGTTACCAGATAGTAACCTATGGGACGGCACCCGCTCCAGCCAAATCAGTCATCTACACTGTACAGGTATAGTTTTATTCGGATCACGATTTATCGGGCGAAATGGATCCACCAAATCCCGGTAAATTGAATCCAGCTATACGTTGGAGGGTAAACTAACTAACCATCTCCCATTCCCAGGGTAAACTGACTAGTCAGAGCAGGGAAGCTAACCCCTCGATAGCTATTGTGGCACATTTTGACAGTTTTGGCATCGCGCCACATCTCGCTAAATCAGCCAACAGTAATGGCAGTGGAGTTGCTGCTTTCCTGGAACTCGCCCGATTACTCGCCAAGTATGACCATATATGGGCATCTTTTTAACAGTGTATAAACTCTATTTTATTCCCTGACTACTGATAATTATCCCCTGATATTATTCCCCTCTTCTCCTCTCACCAGGTTATACAACACACCGGGAAGTGTCCCAAAATACGACATTCTCTTCCTCCTAACTGGGGCAGGAAAACTCAACTACCTATCATCCAAGACATGGATGGAGAGAAAGATGACGAGTGATAGCCCTGATGGCACCCTTCTCTCAGAGGCCGAGTTCGTTCTGTGTATTGATAGTGTTGGAAATGAAGCACTGAATATTCACCTTTCGAAACAACCCAAGGCTGGGACCCCTGCTGAAAGGATGTTGAGAGCGTTCAAAGAGGCAACTGATCTGTTGTATCCTAACACCACTATACAGACCATCCCTAAGAAGGTGTGTTTTCTAACTTTATATTTGTGCAGGGTGCGGTGGGGTAGGGTAGTCGGTCGAGCAAGACAAAAAAGGTCTGGAGTTTTCTAAGCTATTATTGTCTGAGTAGATAGGATGTGTAGCCGAGTGAATTGAGTTAGACATAAAACGGAACGGTTATGTTTATTTCTCACCGGCCCTGTATTCCTCTCATGTGTCTCTATTTTATTTCTGACCTCCTCTCTCCGTCGCCATATCTTCCATCCACCACTCCTAACCCCCCTCCCCTAAATTAACTCTCCCCTCCATCAACAGGTGAATCTTGGTAACCCCTCCTTTGCATGGCACCACGAGGTGTTCACTGTCAAGCGACTATCAGCTGGAACCCTCTCTAACTATCCCTCTCACACAACATCTGGCAGACTGAACACATTCGACGAAAAAGGTAATTTTTCTTATCAGTTCTACCGATTGAATTGTTTCATCTTTTTTTTGTCCACTTTGTCTTTGTTTTCTCACTACCATACTCAAAACGAAAAAAAAACTTTTTGATTGTGGGTATTATATATGGTATCGTGCCGATGCCATATATACCCTGGAATTTTCGTGAGTTGACCGTACTCACTGTAGCATCAGCCTAATCAGCTACACGGCTATGGGACTCTGATCATGCACAGAAGAGACATGATCAGAGCAGGCACAGAGAGCTCAGTGGATTGCCAGTAACAGAAAGATCCTGACAATCACAATGAGCTCCCCCCATAGGGGTGAGGGGCGGAGGAGGGGGGAGGTATAAAATGAGGGTCATCACGCCTCAGAGGTAAAATCACGCTCCCCTTGCTCCCCCGTCACCCTCGGTAAAATCACGTGTGAGACATCATGGTGCATCAGTCTCCGTGGTGTAGGTGGTAAAATCTCAATCTTGGTATTGTTGATCAGGTACAGGTGGGTTCAGGTGGTTCCATTTGTCTTCTTCTCAGAGGACGGGGTGGGTACCAGCTGCTTTGGCCCAAGGCCCGCAAGGGGTCTTGGAGAGCTGGTGCCAGTTTCCTCTTACTCTATCTGAACAATGATGTCAGGAGACGGCTCTTCAGGTCTCGGCTCGATGGGATGTTCCATCGGGATTTCCTCGGAAATCTGCTCCACAGGTGCAGACAGAACAGTGATGATACTGCTGTTCGATGATCGGGATCCGGTTGACCGCGGAGAGGAGAATTCAGTGAGCCTCGGGCTGGCAACAGGTGTAATGGTCGTGCCTATTTCGGAGGTCTCTTTCAAGGTCTGGGTTGTGGAGGTGTGGTACACCGGAGTCTTCTTTTTGAGCTCGTACTCGACCACAGCCTTCAGCCTCTCCAATCCAGCGGTCACGGAAGTAAGGCGTTTCAGAAGGTTTTCATTAATCATCCTACCATTTTCCGCCACAACTTTTCCTTGCTCGATATCGCGTTGATACATGGGCAGGAGTCGGGCACTATTGGCAGTGATTGTCCTCCCAATATGCAGAAAACCAAGCACCATGATAAGTGCAAGGAAGAGCAGGGTAACAGATAACAGGACGATATCTGCGGTGAACATTTTGGCTTGTTTATCTTTGGTTTACTGGTACTTTGTTGGTTGGTTTCTTGGCGAACGAGACGAACAACAAAGGCGATAGCGAATAGCGGGGGGTTCTGCACGTGCTAACTTGAACAACCCTTGTAGAAAGGGTTACCATGGTAACACGTGCATATCACCCCACTGGGCACTGATCCAATCACCCCACAAATCTTCCACCCCCGAACTTCTTCCCCCGTTTTCGATTGTCTAACAACCCTTCTCCCCTCAGTTGATAGCGATTTGCTACTAAAGAACACTCACATAATAGCTGAGGCAGTAGGACGGTATATCAGCGAGGTTTCTGACAAATCAATTGCTATTCTACAAGACCGTATGGTAAGTCATAAAACGGAACGGTTATGTTTATTTCTCACCGGCCCTGTATTCCTCTCTTGTGTCTCTTTTATATTTCTGACCCTCCTCTTCGTCGCCATATCTTCCATCCACCACTCCTAACCCCCCCCTCCCCTAAATTAACTATCCCCTCCATCAACAGGTGAACCTTGGTAACCCCTCCTTTGCATGGCACCACGAGGTGTTCACTGTCAAGCGACTATCAGCTGGAACCCTCTCTAACTATCCCTCTCACACAACATCTGGCAGACTGAACACATTCGACGAAAAAGGTAATGTTTCTTAGTTCTACCGATTGAACTGTTTCATCTTTTTTTTGTCCACTTTGTCTTTGTTTTCTCACTACCATATTCAAAACGAAAAAAAAAACTTTTTGATTGTGGGTATATATGGTATCGTGCCGATGCCATATATATCCCTGGAATTTTCGTGGGTTGACCGTACCCACTGTAGCATCAGCCTAATCAGCTACACGGCTATGGGACTCTGATCATGCACAGGAGAGTGCATGATCAGAGCAGGCACAGAGAGCTCAGTGGATTGGTTAGAAAGATCTTGACAATCACAATGAGCTCCCCCCATAGGGGTGAGGGGCGGAGGAGGGGGGAGGTATAAAATGAGGGTCATCAATCCTCAAGTGTAAAATCACGCTCCCCTTGCTCCCCCGTCACCCTCGATAAAATCACGTGTGAGACATCATGGTACATCAGTCTCCGTGGTGTAGGTGGTAAAATCTCCATTTTGGTATTGTTGGTCCCGGCGTTGGTCACAGGATTTTAGGTGTATTCTTCTCTGAGGACGTGGTGGGTGCCAGCTACTTCGGCCCAAGGCCCGCAAGGGGTCTTGGGGAGCTGGTGCCACTTTGCCTCTTACTCTATCTGAACAATGATGTCAGGAGAGGGCTCTTCAGGTCTCGGCTCCAAGGGCTGTTCTATGGGGATTTCCTCGGAAATCTGCTCCACAGGTGCAGACAGAACAGTGATGATACTGCTGTTCGATGATCGGGATCCGGTTGACCTCGGAGAGGAGAATTCAGTGAGCCTCGGGCTGGCAACAGGTGTAATGGTCGTGCCTATTTCGGAGGTCTCTTTCAAGGTCTGGGTTGTGGAGGTGTGGTACACCGGAGTCTTCTTTTTGAGCTCGTACTCGACCACAGCCTTCAGCCTCTCAAGTCCTGCGGTCACGGAAGTAAGGCGTTTCAGAAGGTTTTCATTAATCATCCTACCATTTTCCGCCACAACTTTTCCTTGCTCGATATCGCGTTGATACATGGGCAGGAGTCGGGCACTATTGGCAGTGATTGTCCTCCCAATATGCAGAAAACCAAGCACCATGATAAGTGCAAGGAAGAGCAGGGTAACAGATAACAGGACGATATCTGCGGTGAACATTTTGGCTTGTTTATCTTTGGTTTACTGGTACTTTGTTGGTTGGTTTCTTGGCGAACGAGACGAACAACAAAGGCGATAGCGAATAGCGGGGGGTTCTGCACGTGCTAACTTGAACAACCCTTGTAGAAAGGGTTACCATGGTAACACGTGCATATCACCCCACTGGGCACTGATCCAATCACCCCACAAATCTTCCACCCCCGAACTTCTTCCCCCGTTTTCGATTGTCTAACAACCCTTCTCCCCTCAGTTGATAGCGATTTGCTACTAAAGAACACTCACATAATAGCTGAGGCAGTAGGACGGTATATCAGCGAGGTTTCTGACAAATCAATTGCTATTCTACAAGACCGTATGGTAAGTGGTTGTTGAATTCCAAATCGAATCAAAGTGTCTGTTCACCATTTGGTTGTTTCACATTATCACACAACCTCTTCTTTCTTCAGGTACCTAATAAAGATATGCTAGCACGAACAGTACAGTATCTGTCTACTACCCAGCGAGCCGCACCTCTGCTCACCAAAGAAAGTTCAGTCATCAGCTTTTTGGAACAGGTAACGACATGAAATTTACACTCCATTTTCACCTCAACTTTCTGTCTATCGCTAGTTTTGAGCGCGCAGAATGTGAAAAGCACATCGTGTGAGCGTGAGACCCTCATTTCCCTTGTTTTCACTGCGCGCGTATTTCCGGCCAGCTGGACTTCCGAACATCTAATTTTGATGTTTCATTTCAAATCGATTGGGTAATTGAGCAAGCCCAGGATCCTTTCGTTTGACTTGGTATTAGTTGACATACCGCTCTAACCACAAGGCGATATTTGGCCTGCTCCTTCATAAAACTAAACGTGACTTCCCCTGAAACTGACACATTTCCCTCGTTGGATAAGATTACTAATGACCTTGACCCAACCATGCAATAACCCCCCCCCCTTCAGATGATGGAGAAATTCACGAGTGAGGTTATTGTGTCTGAGTTCAAGGCATCCAAACGAGATCCAGAGTTCCAATTTTATGACAACACAGAAGTGAAATTATTCGCATACAAGTAAGTCGATCTGATATTTCAATATCTCAATAATATGCATTTGTTTATTGGTTTAGTTTGAAAACCGACTTAGAGTTACAAAATATTATAATTATGAAATGAAATGCCACACACTGAAACCCACTTCTTCCAGTGTAAAACCAGCCGTGTTCGATCTATTCCTTGCTATAGCCGTGTTCGCCTATTTAGGAACTGTCTACCTTTGCATTAAAGTAAGTAGACCTAACCAGTTTTAATTTGTGCTTAATTACACAAGATGAACGTTTCGAGGCTTTGGCCCACCAATATAATTATAAGCAAGCCCAATCACTCGGATAAGAAGATATTCTAAATCATACCCAGATCATAACATAACATTTTTCAGGCGATCCCCCACGTCCTAACTGCAATCTACCAATCAAAGAAGTTGAAATCATCCTGATCACCATGGTTAAATTATATTTCAGAAAGTATATATGTATAAACAATGTGTGAACCCCCTCCTATTGTCTGTTTGACCAGCTGCAAAAGAGAGAGAGAGCTGTTGTGTTTTTTGTTTGTGTTTCCCAAGAGATTCTGTGTTGCAGCATTTATTTATCTTACATTAATTAATTACGCAGTTTTTGGTAGTTAATAATTTTAAGGTTTGTTCTTTACAGCATGAAGCTGTAAAGGATTCAAATGTGTATATATCGCACTAAACAAAAAATAGAAAAACGATAGAAAATAGTTCACTTAAATACAATATCCCGATCCCTAACCCCCGACCCTATCCGTGACCATTCCACTCCTCTTCCATTCAGACTGACAACTCAGTCCTGATCTAACAGAGTCGTCTCTCAGTCCTGATCCCTAATACACAGAGAGTCTCTATTTAGCTCAACTGCACAACACTGACACTGGGCTCCACCATACACACAGCTACTAAAGGGGTACCCCTCATTCCAATTCTCCTCACACCGCACCCCCGCTGTAGAGGGAGAGTCAGTAAACTTATAACTAACATCCTCATTCATGTACCTCATCTGGGTGTACGTCCACACTGGGTCAAAGTAGGGGAAGGATAGATAGTAACTTGGGTTCTGTTCACTATCCGATGGTTCTGGGGTGTCTCGATATGAGCTCTCCTCCTCCTCTTCAACCACCACCCCAGGGCCAGTCACTTCCCCCAACTTGGCACGCTCTAAACTAACTATAGCCTGGTCTAGGACTGGTAATGCAGGTTTACTGGTTGTTGAGTTAGTGGTGCAGTTAGAGCCTTGGGTAGTGTGCCTGCTCCTACTGCCTGACCTGTTCGTACAACTGCCACTTTCACTTCGAGCATCCTGTTGTAGATCACCCCATGTCTGGTATTCCCCTGTTGTCTGATGGTTTAGTATACTGTCAGCACGTTGCCTGACCTGTAAATCCCCTGTCTGATGGTAGCTATCAGCACGGTGCCTGACAGCTACTGTACCACTACCGGCGGTATTGTTAGGGCTTAAAGCATCTGTGTTGTTAGGGATTGTAGCATGATCTGTGGTATGGTCAGGAGAAACAGTAGTAGTAGGGGCTACAGTGTAGTTAGGAGAAATGGGGGCTACAGCAGAGGGGCAGTACCGCCATGCCTGGGAGTATTGGTCGTAATAATAGTTGTTCCACCAGACGCCACTATTGTTCATCCAAGACATATCTTATATCATTTTACCATCTCGCTAAATTATTATGGTTTTATCGAGTCTTTATTTGAGTATGTATCAGTGACGTTAAATCGTACTTCGACAAAGCAAAGTTGGAATATCCCAATATATAACCACACATTTACAGCTACAATTAAAATTACAAATCTGCTCAAAATAGTCAGCATAAAAACAAAATGGCAGGATAAATTGGTGTGAACTTTTAGCGGTTTGAGGTTACTGACGGCTCCCGCTAGTTTCACTTCAATCGAAGCACAAAAATGCAAACAAATCAGGAGATATTGCAATATCTCCTGATTTGATTTGATATAAAGGCTATCACATATTTTGTGTGATTAACTGGCACATTGCATGCGAAAACAGCCCAAAAATTCTCGTGAATTCAATCACTTCCCTCAATTTGAATCACACCACACAATTATGGAAGTAGACAACAATTAATAGACCTCTTGGAGGTGGAGATACAAACAGCTGGCAGATACACAAATATTGGATCTTGGCACAGTTTGTGTGAACCTTATC
>AVPN01001168.1:0-27311 GCA_000695325.1 Pleurobrachia bachei
CTCTCTCTCTCTCTCTCTCTCTCTCTCTCTCTCTGCCTCTTTTCCTCACACTGCATGATGTCTGCATATAATAATGTTGAAAACACGAAAGGAGGAAACGCTGTAATTAGAACGAGTAACGACTCTAAATTTCAATGATTTCTGGGGGCATCCAATTGAGATTGGGAAATTAATGATCAAGATTAAAACGATTTCTCGTGGGAAAGTTATGAATAAAAAACAGCTCCTGTCCACACCCATTATACAGACTGAGAGAGGCGAGTTTTTTAACTTGGATGAGATACAGTCACATACAGAAGGCGGGTTTACTTCATTGCTCACACTGCATGACCCCTCGCGCACCGACAAGGGAGAACTGCAGCATTCTGTGAGGGTTCGGCAAATCTTCTTTTCACTTCTGTCTGTATATTTCTTGAGACATTGATCAGTCCCCCAGACTGAAAACAGCAGTACAATGTGTGTTTGAGGTGGGACACAGGTAAATTATTAATCAGAGATAATTTATACTCCAAGAACTAAGTAGGAACGCAGAGATTAACGACAATGTGAGAATACAAAATGAGCATGTCATGGGTAAAGAGAGAGGATGAGAGTGAGAGAGATAGAGATAAATAGAGTGAGTGGGAGGAAGAGAGAGATCAGAAAAGAGAGAAAAAGAGAGAAAGGTTGGATTCTGGTGAGAAGGAAGTGCAGTCAAATGATTAGACCGTACAAATTATTTGAATCAAGTTAGCACACAGTGCAGGCACATACACGGCAGGACAATAACTCAATTTCACCCACTGCAGCACACATCTATATCGGACAGCAACTAATTGTTCCAGTTTCTAGATGGAATTCATGGACATCAACTATTTGTTCCAGTTTCCAGTTCTCCCTGGATTCTTGGAGTTCATTTGCCGCCATATCTCAATTATGCTCGTTTACGTATGTTGTTTAGTATTCATGAAGGAGCAAATATTTCCCACGGTCAAGGAAATGTGCTATACTAAGTACAAGTGTTTGTATGCCGTATGTCGCAGGAACATGGAATTAGGAAAGTTGACATTGTTAGTGTACAAAATACATTCGCGCGCCGATGTATTGTACAATTGGCAATCCGTGTATTATTGCTGCAATTCAATAATTCTCCCGACCCTTGAGTCGCTCGACACTGTGTCCGGGCATGAATAATTCCTCCGACCCCTACAAAATGACGATTTCAGATTTATTAAAATCCGCAGCAACAGTTGCTAAACAAGTAAAAACTAAAACAACAGCTATAGAAATATATTCACAAAGCATTGATCAGCACGATAATATCGACAAAAAACACATTTCATCAATTTGATTGTCCCCTTAGTGACTTGGCACTCGGTACATTCTTTACAGAACCAGTTTCTTCCTTAATAGGGGGCTCTACAGTTTGTAAAAAGTCCGGTCTACGAAGGTTCTTTCTATCGATATACTCTCTGAATGATATAGCGCCGTGCATGTAAGTTAGGGTTGAATCCAGTTCTCTGCTCTTTAGTTTCGCTTCTGATACAGTGTTCATTGTATCAGCCCTAGGGTCTGAGAGACCCTGAGGGTTGTTTTTGTGCTTCCATAGGTCCACGGGGAGGTACCACGCACCGTACTGAGAAGGAGGCAGGAGGGGAGTTAGATTGGGTGGGGGGAGGGGGCTAGGGGCCAGAACCCGGCCAGAATCAACATTGTGATAGAAGGGGATAATTAATAATTACATCCTTCTCTGTTATCTCATGTACCTGATGCCTAATCCAGTGGTTCTGTTTATCCAGATTAGCATTATGCGGGGTATCACCCCTCTTTATAGTCAGGTTCTTAACCCCGTACTGCAACAGACTGGGTAAGTCTGGTGATACCATTGCTCCATTCCTTAACTCGAGAGGGACATCAGATAGTTGGACCACATGAATTGGTACTGACAGGGCTGGTTTAGTTTCGTAACCACTAGCAAACAGACTGAATACTGTGCTTTCCTCAATGTTGTTTTGGGATGAATCACCACCAAGATCACGGACCCAGTCACAGAAATCCTTTGTTACTCTCTGTAAAATAGGAGCGTGATTGGATAAGATTGAACTTTGGAGTAACAACTCCATACGTTAGAATTCAGCTGGACATCTGAAACTGTGTCCAATATGGGGGAACATAATGGGAACATAAAGAGCCCAAGATGGACTACATGGGACTTTAATACCTGTATCTTGGTATGTCCAGAGCCCCGTTCCTGTGGACCTGCTGTAGAGCTATTGTCGTCAAAGGGTTCCTCACTGGGATACCACTTGAAACAGTTGGCAGTGTGGGACTTCTCAGCCTGCTCACCACTAGAGAGGGGAGGTGAGGGAGTTATTGGGGGGTAGGTTGTTAGTGGGGTGAGGGGATACCACTTGAAACAGTTGGCAGTGTGGGACTTCTCAGCCTGCTCACCACTGTGGGGTGGAGAGAGGGTGGGGTTAGTTACTAACCCTACTGTAGGGAGAGAGGGTGGTAGTGAGGGGTGATAGTCAGTGGTGGAATGGAGGGGAAGGTAGTTTGTGGGAAAGGAAGTAGGGGAGGATAAAGTGTGACAATTACTAAAAACTAGTTACCTGTCCCTGCTGGAGTGAGATCGGATAGAATCAAGTGCTTTCTGAGATGATGCAGTCCCCTCTTCGCTTCCAGACCCTCCATCCTCACTGCCGCTACACTCACTCGAACTGAAATATTGGAGAGAGTTAGTGTGACACTGCACAATAATAAAACAGCAACACTTGATCTACTGAACCCTGAACTAAAATGTGGCGCGAGCCATGACACAAAGCAACACTCTCCCTCCCAACTACCAACCTGTTGTGTCTCATATCAGGATCTAGTGTGTCTACAATTTCTTCAAACACGTCAGGTGCTACTGCCTCCTCATAATGCGGGAACACAGCCAGAGGATGACCCGTCAGACCACTTTCTATCACATTAATATACTCCATTTGTGCCTTCCGCCGCGGAACTTTCCTGCTCATAATTGCACTGGCAGGTTTCTGCCCATCCAGAGGGGGTAGTCGGGGTAGGAGAGCGCCTGGTCGGGTTCCATCTTTCTTGGTCAGGTAGGGTTGGGCAGACATGGTCTCCCGGGGTATTCCAGTTCTATAATCATCTCCGCCTTCCTTGACAAACAACCAGTTACTAGATAGGAGCGCTCCTGATGGTTTGCTGGAAAGGTACTTTTGTCTCAGACGCTCCGAGTACCATGGGTAGTGTTTGGGGGTCTTTTTAGTTGGTGGAACGGTCCACAAATCGTACTTGTGTTCAGCCATTTGACATGCTGTGTGTTCTACAGAGAAAGGGAGAGAGTTAGTAAGGTGGGAAGTAAGAGAGAGGGAGAGACTGCAAGGTGGGACTAGAATTAACTGTGTTGCAGAGCTTGTGAGACTGCGAGTGTATTTGCAAGCAATGATTGTGCTGCTCTGTTACCATGGTGACAGTTGATGTTACTACGCGCACACAGCTACACACACGACAGTTTTGTAATCGCGCGCGACGCAAAGTAGGGGACGGGGGAGTGAAACAACGATGTGGGACAAAAACGGTTACAATTTACAAGTTTCTACAAAATAATTTACAGTTTTTCTTGACCTACAAACCAAAAAACACTAACCAAACCAAAAAATATGTAGCGATAATAAGACCCTAAAATCTCTCCTATGAGTGTATAAAAAGTGTTTTTAATTCTTTAATCGGCGTTCAACATTAGAGCAACACCCTGTAGGACCCAGTGAGAATTGTGCTCTTTCGTGGTAATGTCTGCTTCAAATACAAGACCTACTCCCATAGCGTTCCTTCTCTCAGATGTAGTGTAGACGGGTGTTCGGAAGGTGTTCTGTAGCTTCAACCTATGTGCCTCGATCGGTATCACCTTCAGAATCGGTAACTCCTCGACCAATATCTTAGGTTTGCTCTTTCTCAGACAACTATTTTCAACGTCCCATGTACCACCCTCTAGATACAGTCCCTCTACATAACACCCATTATGCAGCTTCTCTCTTACATCACCTGCCCTGACATGCTGTGTAACTGTTGTATACAGAGTGCTCTTATCAAGCGGCCAGCCATTCTTTCTACAAGTAGCCTGGACCAGGGCAGTGAGGTATGATTCAGGAATGTGAAGTCCTGACAGCCACATTACCGCAGGCTCACCCTTTTCTATCCACTCCATGTACTGGGTGTATCGTCTCTCAAAGTGAGCTATCCAGTTACCAAGACTCTTGAGAGTGTCGGGTGCGAGCCGTCTCCAACTAGCAGGAATTTGACCATTAAATAGAGCTTTAGCTACCTCGTCCAACTCAGCACTCATACCAACTTCACCAGCTAGAGCTCTTTTGAGAGTCATCACACTCATCTTCATCTTGAATATCAGAGCGTTGAATCTCTCCAACTCTTGTAGTAGTACCACCGCAGTGGGGGTTATTTCACCTAACTGCTTCCTGATCCGATCCAACTCGAACAACACAGGTAATTTCTCCTCAATGTCAGATGCAACCTTCTCAATATACTGCTCTCTGCTAATACCCCCATCCGAACTAGACGTCTGGGGCTGCAACTCGATCATATAACTACACATATCCTTCGCAGCATTAGTAAAATAACCGATCTCCGCGTTACTATGGAGACCAAATACACAAGGAGTGTTGGCGAGGGGTAGACTATCAATATACTCCAGGAACTTATCCCTCGTGCTCTCTTTTGGGATGTTGTAGGAGATCTCTTTGTCTTTGTAAAAGAAGAATGGTTGGAAGGAATCGAAGATAAAGTCACCCATATATTCATCCATGTACGTGTTAATTATTCGACGATCAAATTCATCTATAGCACGACCACCATACATGACCTCTCCGATTAGGTATTTTAGAGAACTCCAGGGAATCTTGCCGTCTATCTCCATAGATTTGTCCAGGTATGTCTTGATCAGCTCCATACAGACCCGGAAATCAGACTCGTTGAAGTCATAAGGGATATTCCAACCGATCTTACCGTACTTTCGTCGTTCTTGTACGACAGCATGGAAGAATGCTAGCACAAAGACCAACTCAGGATAGGCCTTGTGACTGCAGTCTTGGAGGGCTTGAGATGGAATCTTGACAAATGTCTGTCTGAGATTTAGTTTGAGACCGTTTGGAGGTTCTGTTACAACCTTGAATGATCGCTGTAGGATTCCAACAGGGAATTTGGGTGTTGGTTCGGTGGTCAGCCATAGCCTAAACTCTGGATGTGGTTTCTGGATCTTTTCCAGAGCTTTCTCAAGGTCAATCAGCCAGTTAACGAGAAGATGGCAGTTCTGCAACATGAGCCACTGACCACGAGTAATAGCAGTGTCCAGTAGCTGAAGAGCAGCTTTCTCTTGTCCCTGACCCATAGCAAGGAACTTGAGTCTGTTTCCACCAAACCCAGTCCTATCCGCCAGTTTCATCAAATCAGACGCAGGATCTGACCCGGGACTGAGGATAAATACGACAGGAGAGATCGGAGAGGACTGTTCTAAGATCGCCTCGAATGTTACAACGGGAGGGGTGACGTATTTCTCACCCATTTGGGAGGTGACGTAGTTGGTGACACCTCGGTATACCCGATCAACTCGGAAACATTTCAGGAGACATAGTTTCTGGAAATCGCCCATTTTGTCTTCTAGGCCACCAGGTACTGGACGGGATTCAGGATCATCCAGTTCGGCCCACGTCTTCCATTTGGCTCCATCCCTCTCGACCATTCCGGGCACATCACCCAGAGAGTGGCATACCTCGCCAAACTTCACCAAATCTTCCCAACCTTGATCCGGGATCCACGGATGGGGTTTCTTCCTCGCACTTTTCTCCAGTGAAATGTTACCCTTTACAAAGAAATCTAATTCCTCATTCCTCAATTCATCCCTTGCTTGTAGAATCTTGATAGTCATTTGGAAGGAGAACAACAACTTGTGGATCTCGAACAGACCAGTACACGCGTAGGCGTAGATATTCTGGGTAAGGGTGTCGATTATATTTCGTAGCCTCTTGTTGAGTAGGGAGTCAGGGAGGGATCGGCGAAGTGAGATGTTGAAGACCTCAAGGAATGCCATCAGAGAGTATTGGTACATAGGGTTAATAACAGACATGTCTGAAAGAACGAAGAAGAGGACTGCACCTCTATTCGCTGCCATTCTGTATCCATCTCGAGCCCGCTCAATATCAACTCCTGTTTTCACGGACAGTTTCAATTTCTCTGTCACCTCCGCAGCCTTGGTCTTGGTGTCCTCTAGAGTTGAGATCAGCTCAGTATTATCCAGCATGTTTCCAGTAGAGTTAGCCAACTCTCGGAGGAGCGTGTCCTCCAGATCTTTCAACTTCTGCTTATTCTGGAAGGTCTCTTGGATCAGCTTCTCTCTCTGCTCCTCCAGTTCCGGTCTCTCGTACTTGACAATCACACTGAGCAGCTGATCTTCCAGACCCTTGAGGGTGACGGTATAGTTGATAACCATACTCTTACCAAACACTCCAGGACTATACTTGGGATTTGCAAGTTTTGTATCCAAATACAGCCGGAAGTTTGGATCATAATCGACCTCTTTGTCTCCCAGGACAATGTACTGTCTCTGTCCAGTACCCTTGATGTTCCTCTCCAGAACGTTATCAATGACAGGATCGATGTATTCGTCTACGTCTTTGAACAGGAATGGGAAGCCGTACTTGATGGCCAACTCTAGTTGTTTCAAGAAGTCAGCATCATTGAAGGTACAAACCTTGAGGTTATTCTTCTCCTCTCTCTTGGTAATCCAGGTCAGAGCTTGCTGTTGTGGATCAATACACAGTGGGAACCTGCTTCCCTGGGTTGTCAGGATACCATTCTGGACGGACAGCTCGTCTGGAGGTAGACCCTCCGAGGTCCATTGACTGATCTCAACATCATTAGTCAACAGGGCCTCCAGTCTGAAGGGATCACTCATGGGGATACCCCGTTCCTTTAGATCTTTCTCCCAAACGTTCTTCAAGAGGTTCTCTCTGAATTCGAAACTGAACGCACCCACATAGCAGAGGAAGGCTGATCCTGCCATACAGTCTCCCAGGAGACAAGTTCGCCTCTTTTTCAGACCATCCAGATCTGCACTCCATCGTCCCTTCTCAGATGATAGACCTGAGATCAGTTTCTGAGCAGCATCGAGCCGCTTACTCATCAACTCAGCCTCATCCTGGAGCTGTTGTTTCTCTGACATGGCTTCCTCAAACTTCTTGGAGAGATCTTCTAGCTCAGCTGAGAGACTGGTACACTCCGCAGTGATACGATCTAATTCTCGTTTACTTATGGTGAAATTCTTCTCAAGTTTTGCCACCTTCTCTCGTTTGGGCTTGATCTCCCTAGCAACAGCACAGTAACCAAGGATAGCAGTCACGAACTGGAGTAGACCAAAACCGGCACTGGATATTGTCTTCATGGCCTCCAGGGTACACTGTGAGTTCTCCTTTAGGATGTTTTTCACTGTCCGCACTTGGGCGTTGGTGATATCATCGACCTTCAACTCCTTCAGGTTCTTCAAGAAATTAGACTCGGACATCATGGCCTTGGCTGACTTCCAGGAAACGTCACGAATACCTCGGACAACCAGGACACATTCGCACACCGCTTGGACGGTCTTGGGCGGGGTAGCAAATGATCGGATCTCAACAACATCACCCTTATCCAATTTCTCGAGAGCCACTCTAGCCAGTTCTAGAGCGGGAAGAGCTTCATTTAGGGCTTCTTCAGCTTCCGCCTTCTCCACAATGATCAACTTGTTTTGTTCTTCCATTTCAGCACCCTTCTTAACAGCCTCTTTCTGCTTTAGTTTCGTAACCTCCTCCCTCTGCTCAATCTCCTTTAGCAACTCGTTACAGCTGGTGGTCTTGGCGCTGACTGCAATCTTCTGCACCTCTAACTTGGCCTTCAATTCATCGATCTGCTGGGAAGCTTCAACTAGTTTAGACAAACCAACCTCGAGACGGTTACATTGGCTCAGGACAAAGTTATCCTTCTCCTCGAGGAGCCTCAGGAAGGTAGTCACAAAGTCGAGGTAGTTCTTGGGGGTTACATAGTTGACCCTCCTCAACATTTGGTGGAACTTGTTGCTGGATGTTATGACGGCCTGGTGAACGAGCACAATATGCTGTATCAGATTGTCCCTGTGACCCTCAGGGATCAGGGCATTTTCACCGCCCAAGAAGGTCGAGGCAACAGCCTCCAGGGCCTGAACAGGCCACGGCAGGAACCAATCAATAACCGTCTCATTGACAAGACCAGGGAAGTTTCTGCATCGGGTTCTGAGGGTCTCACCAACAGGGGACATAGAGAGGACAATGTGCAGATTTCCAGAGGCCTTCTTGATAAAATAGTTCCAACAGTTCTCCTTGTTAGGGTTGATACCTGCCTTATTCACCTCATCCCTGACATTGTTGATAATTGCCTCCTTTTCGTCATCTGGAAACAGAGCGGGAACCTGACCGGTTGTCAACATGTTGTTAACCGATTCCAGGAAACCCTCCTCGACCACATGACCTTCACTGAATAGGAATACTGTCGGCTTGTTCTCAATCCCAAGTTTGTTGTAGAGAATCTTGAGGTCCTCTTTAAAACTCTCTTCGTTGTACCCTCGACAAAGTGTGATCTCGAATATCTCACAGCCGGCTGCGAAAGCAGCTAGTTTTGTCAGGGATTGTTTACCGGAACCACCAACACCGACTAGCAGGGCATGGCCGTTCACCATTCTGAGGACTCGGTGGATCCTTGTAGCGTGGTCCAAGGCATCCTCGAACAGAACAATGTTCATGGGATTGAATGTGGCATTGTATTCCTCCAAGATCTCTGTAAAGAGAGCACCGGACGCATCGAAATCCTGAAGATCTTCATAGACTCGTGGTTCTGTTTCAGGGTTTAGAGCAGCCCTGTAGTCACCAAACAGGATGGGGTTTCGTAGTACTACCTCGCTTTCTTCCCGGAAGTTGCTGGAGATGATATCATTGAGATGGTTCTGGACCAGGTCCTTATCCTTGTTGCTAATCAGTCGATCATGGAAGATCCTCAGGCATTCGTTCCTCCAAACTCGCACAAACGCCGCCTTTTGTTCATACCGCTCAGGTAGAGTGAGAGACAGACCGTAGTAAATCCGCGACAGATCCCTTAGATTGAAGATGTAATGGAACTTGGAAGGTGTCGGTGGCAGCTCCTTCACAATATTAGCATACAGCTCCAGAGTGAACTGCGTGAGGGGTTCAGCCAGATCTTGGATCTCCTTGTTAAAGGTCTGGAGATGTCCCTTGAGAATAGTTGCATAGATGTAGTTGAGTGTGCTCTCCTCGGGGAAGACCATGTTGAACACGCAGAACAGGGACAAGAATCGAGGATTTACCTCATTTCGACCACCACCAGCCTTACCCATAGCGGCCAGATATGAAATATCTCTGAAGAATCGCCATTGGAGATCCTTGCTTCTGTCATACATGCCACCCTTCTCCAGAAGGAGTTTTAGTAGCTCAATGGGCTGCTGAGACCCATAAGTATCAACCACAGGCATATTCATGTCATCCATAAATACCAGCAACTTCTTGCCGGCGGGAGGCCCAAACGAGTCCTTGGTCCTCTTCTCAACATTGGATTCCAAGTTCCTCTGGATGTCCATTGAGGTAGTTCGGGATGAGAAGTTAATGTTCAGGACTAGACTGGACTCTTTGTCGACACCTCTCAACACATCCTGGATGGTAGCGGTTTTGGAGGTACCTGTCTCACCTACCAGGACAATGGGCTGCCTTATCTTGATCATGTGGTTTATCAGCCACGCTGCCCGAGTTGTGTCCACGGTGGGAACGAGAATCTCAGTAAAGAGCCGCTCTGGATCATGGATGTATGGCTCGACTGCCAGGGACCAGGCCTTCCACTGATTAGCCTCAATATCGAAGAAGTATTCAAACAAGGTAGAGCGACCTGTTGGGAGTTCGCTAGGAGAACAAGTGTCACTGGGAGCGTTACCAAGACACGCCAGGCTCTTCAGAGACTCATCAAACTTCACCCGGCCATCCTCCAAGAGTGGTCCGCCAAGAGAGAAGCAGAGAGCAGAGATGAAGAGGGCCTCGATTGTATCACCGGAGAGAGTTGACTGGGCATTAGTCTCCCCGCTATCAGGAATCAATACATCCAACATGACAGAAAGTTGGGTAACCAATCTCAGATCGGAAATGGGCACAATCGTCTTGGGTTTGGGGACGTTCTTCCCGTTCAGCACTCCCTCAATGATGTACTCCAGGAGGGGAGGCACGTACTTAGTGTAGAGTCGTTGGAACTCATCCGCCTCAAACTTGATGGACCGTCCCGCGATGTATTTCATCCAGAACGGCTCGTACCGGAGATTCTTGGGGTCCACATACACCATACCGCACCGGGATACAGTGGCGGGAGAAGCATACTGGAGATCCGCAACTTCGAACAGTAGGGCAACATGGGGCTGGAGACGCATTCGTTCTCCGTTAGCCAGGGTCAGTAGTTTGTTATCGTCCATGACAGAGTTCATGTTCTCAACCCAGAGCGCATCAACATCACCATCAAACAAAATGTACCGTCTCTCTTTCTTCTCTGTAGGCTGGTTGACGTCTCGGAAGATATTAGACAGCAGTCCATCCGTCCAATCTCGGGTTACCGGGTCAAGGATACCATACAGTTCCACTACTGTCACAGCTTTAGGGTTCATCGTGTTGACTTTGGTAGTCATGCCTAGTTTGGTCTGTGCCTTGCACAGGGTATCAATTACCACACTCTTTCCTCCCCCAGTAGGACCCACAATCATAGTGGTATGACGGGTCAACATAGTCTCGTACATCTGGACCACCTTATCGACCTGATCCGGTAGGAGGATGTTGTTGCATTCCACAAGGGCCTCCTCCACTGCGTCGTTGAATCTTGGGTACCTGACCCTAGGACAGTCTAGGCCGGGGAAGAGATCTCCGATAAGACCCAGGAACAAGGGAACATCCTCAAAAATGAATTTGGGAAGATTCATGTCTCGGAGAGCTCTCATAAGTACAGTGTCTTCTGACATCTCTCCAGCACCTCGTTTCAAGTCACCGGCCATCACAAGTACAGCCTTCAAGGCTCGCAACCCGAAATCGTAATGGTGCTGCTTGGACAGTTGTTCCCGGGCAAGTTTATACAGGACAGTCATCTTTTTAGCGAGGATCTTAGCTAACTCGAACCCTTCTGAGAACAACATAATCTCACAAATCTGTTGGAGATCAGGGACAATAACCACCACGGGTCTGAAGAGAGCCTTGACACTCTCCGGGAGCTCAGTTCGTCCTGCATATCCAGGATTCATTGTGATATATATCCCCATCCTGCCATCCATTGAGATCTCAGTTCCCTCAAACTGGAAGTTCTCCAACTTCATGATCAGAGCATTCTGGATGGTCTTGATCTGGGATGAGATAACGGAGAGAACGGAGACATCGATCCTGTTAAACTCATCAAAACATCCCCAGGCACCACACTGACACAAACCGGAGAAGATCTTGCCAATGGCCTTGAAATCCATACCCTCACCACAGTTGGTCACCAAGCAGAGTAGTCCAAACGCCTTTGCCAAATCCTTGACTGTCTCAGTTTTGCCGGTACCTGCAGGACCTGCAGGTGCAGTTCCGAGGTACATGGAGAGAGCCTGGGTCATTGTGAGGTAGATCCTGTCTGTTAGAGGTGTAATAACCAGCCGACCATTGAGTCCCATGTATTCGTACCCATAATCGAATGTACCGGTACATTGTTTGCACTGGAGATTATCAATTTCCCGTTCCCAGTAGAACCTTAGCTGGGATTCCCATTCGAACTCCCGGACGTCAAGGATACTGTCCCGCACGAAGTTATCCACAATATCACGAGCATGAACATCTATTGTCAGGACTGAATTATACTTCTTTCGGTCGTTCGAACTCAGCTTTTCTCGGACTCGCGTGACAAGTTCATTGATTTGTCCGTGCATCTTCACCGAATAATTCTTCATGGCCAGTTTGTCACCCTTTTTCACCTTTTGGAAGACATCTTCCACCTCCCAGGTCCACCAGACTTGATTAGCAGCGAGCACGATCATACCCTGATAGTTAGACATCCAGTCGATCCTTTTTATCTCGTGGCAATAGTAGAACACACTCTCCTTGGTAAGTAGTCGATTAGTTCTCCTCATCTCGTTCAGCACGCTAGTCATCCAATCCTCAACCCGACCCTCAGCTGGGATGGCCTGTCTAAAGTCCATGGTCTCCCCCTCGCTAGACACCATAGCTTGGGCAGTGTGTTCATCATTATTGCCCACCTCGAAACTCAGACTCTTGATGTTATCGAACATCTTGATCATATGTTCCTGGACACACGTGGCAGCGGAGGATCCGAGAATGGACAGCAGTTCGTCATCTGATATGAAGAAGAACCTGGGGAAGGCATTTCTCTTAGAATCCAGGTAATCATTCAGAGACTTCTGGCATCTTTCCAGATCCACGCTCATCTTTTCCAGGGTGGTTAGACGGTTATCTGCGTGACACGCATCCAACACGACCATTGTTTTAGCAGTGTCATTCATGATCTTCTTGAAGGCCTTGTCAATGATATCGAACTTTTTAGCCTCCTCCGGGAGCTGATGTCTAATGTCCCCTCCTATGAAGATACCCTCGAGGTACATCCACTTCCTCTGCACAACCATCCAAACCTCGACAACTTCACTGATGTGGGACAACTTCTTCTCCCAGCTCTGGACGTTCTCCAGGAAGGGACCAACAAACCGTGACGCAGACATACTTTGTAGATTCATAGCGTTATCATCAAGAGACTGCATGATTTCTTCAACAGGACCCAGCACAAAACCTCGGTCCTGCCCTCCCTTGCTGTACTTGAGGACGTTAAACTTTGTGCTGTTCCAGATATCAATGATATCCTTGAGCCCGTTCTCAATGCTCAACTCCTTGACTGCGCTGGTAGTGATGTCACCTATAACGTCACTAAAGTTATGCAGCTCCATCGCGAATAGTTGGTCGAGGGTGAAGGTATCAGGGTTCATTTCGAAGTTCTTCCCGGTCAGTTCCATGAGTTTCTTCCAGTGACGCTCCCTCAGAGCATCGTTCTTGAGATCCTGGAAGAGAGGAATGGAATCCTTGAATTCCTTCATCTTCGCTTCAAGGATGTTACAGATTCCCATAGCTCGGATCTTCTTGGGGAACTTTCGGAGCCTTTTCAGGAATATCTCAATACCATCGGAAAGAATGGAGATGTTAAGATTGGCCCACAGCGTCTGAGACCACTCTTCCTGGCCCTTCTTTTGGTCACTGTAGAGACTATAGATCATGTCATACCCCTGCATATCTGCCTCAAGAGACACCATATCTGGATACATGCTGATCGGTAGCCCAAACAACTTCTCCGCGTTAGCCAGCTCCTGACGCTCGTTCTGGTATTTCTCAAACAGCTCTTTAAAGATCTTCTGCTGGTTGATACCCTTATCTAAATCATATCCCACGGCACCAGGACCCTCCATAAGGAATTTCTCCCTGAATGCTGAGAGGTCTTCCTTGAATTTGTCCACTTGGGTCAGGGTGATCTCAGTGAACTTCTTCTTTACTGAAACCAGGGACTGGTTTACCTGGAGAAGACAGTGGTGTTAGAAACAGGGCACAAGGGTAAATTAAACTTTCTAGAATCTAGATATAGAGCGTTTGGCACTTTCTTTGCAGAGCATGCTCGCTTTTATGAAATAAAATGAAGTTTGGTCTACACAATATACCACGTGCAATCAACTTACCCGTCGACTCTGTTGGAAGACATGAATCCAATCATCATCGATTTTCTCGCACATGTCAAACTCTTTTTGGGGCACGTCAATGTTGTACATTTGTAGTGTTCGGTACCTGGGGGAGAGAGATAAAAATAAAGAGCTACGAGATTAATTAGTGACCACACATTTCATGAATTTGCAGCTAATTATTTGCATTATAAAGGTCAAAGGATAGTTATAACAGTAATTTGGGTATGAATGCCAGGGTTAGATCAATTACCTCTCCTTGATGTCCTTGGCTCGAGTCTCGACCTCCAGGGTGAGATCCTGAATGTTACTAATTGTCTTCAAGACAAACTTCAGATCCTCCAAAGTATCGGGAGACCTCTCCAAATCATTCTCCAGCTGATCGATTGTGTTCTTCAATCCCTCCAAGTTATCCCTGGCAGAGTTGTTGAGGAGCTTTCCAAGAGAGGTGACCCAAGCATTGGCGTTCTCCTGAACGCTCTCTGCAAGGGGGCCAAGATGGAGCCGGATGAAGTCTACCTCTCGAACCATTGGCTGATTTCCAACCTGGGGGAGTAAGAGAGAGGGTTAATGATGAAGTGGGAGAGAGGATGATTAAGGAATGTTCCTTTACCCCCCACAAGGGATATAATGTTCGTTGTGTTCATGTCAGAATGAAGCATAAACAACCTCTAAAGATTCTACCCCACTATCAGCCATGTTCTCTAACTCTAATCTAGTCATATCCCGACTAGGTTAGGGGGGTCGACTAGAGGGGTCCAAAAAGTAACTTTTTATGTACCTGTTCCTTGAGTGCACAGTAGGACTGCAACTTTTCATCATAAGACTCGCAAGAGGGCATTTTCAGGGCAAATTTCTCCATCATTATGCTCTTATCCAGCTTCCACAGAGGTCGGTATTTCTTCCATTTGTTCAACATGTTCTTCAAACTATGGAGAGAGGGAGAGGGTAGATGTTAGAGGTTTTGAAATGGAATAGTGCCTAGTGGAAATTCCACTGTGGAATTATTCAATGAGTTGTGTGAGAGGGTGGAGATGTTGATGGAATGAGTTGCAACTTACGCTCCAAGGCTCTTGGTGATGGTTTGAGACACACTGACACTCAGATCGGTGATCTGGTTGACATTCTGTATGTCAGAGTGGAAACTGAACACAACCAGATCATCTTCTCTCTCTCCCTGAGGGGGCACCTCTAGACAGGTCCCTGCCATCCATCGGGTGAAGTTCCTGGTCGACTCGATACAACCTCGCACCGACTGGGAGGGAGATATAACCGTGTTAAAATTTATCGAGAGATGTTTATCTGTTATTATGTCTCCGCATCTATCACTTTCAAACTCTCCTTTAGGCCTCCCATATTTAAAAAGATAATCACCCCTCAGCCCCGTACCTGCATGAGATGCTTGAACAACTCGTTGTACGGAGGATTGACAATAATATCCGGAGAACTCAGCATGGCATCAACACTAAACAACATCTTGGTCTGGAGCTGATTGTTGAAGTTGGTCAAGTTGGTTATCACCATCTTAGTGAGGGCATCAAACGCCCTCTTCTCCCAGTAACCGTAGTAAGATTTCAGTTTGGTTGATTTCCCGGTGTTGGTGTTGACAACAAGTCCCTCCATCTTAGTTAGAAGAGGTCCAATTGCACGGTACTTTTGGGATAGAGTCTCAACCTGGAAATTATGTAGAAACTGTTAGAGAAACCAATTACACATTTTGATATTACTGTCAGAGAAACCAATCCATTATATTAGGGGGATCTGGCTCAGTAATTGGTAAACAACGAACCGTTTTAGATCGATGAATCTCGATGAAACGCATCCCTGGGTAGTCCTCCTTGGAGGGAGGGTGGAATCTTGAACAGATCAGCTGCTTCAATCATGGTCAGTCTGGCGTTGATGTCATCAGCGTTCTTCTGAATCTGGTTCACCAACGACTCAAACTTGCCTGAAAAAGAAGTTCAGTAAGAATGCAATACAAACAAAACAGGTAACTATGTTGAGCTGAATTGGTATTTACCAGAAATTAGCAGTGGGACACCGATAGCAACACCGAAACTTACCAATGGCATGACTGCACCGTCCAATGAAATCAGGGATACCAAGAGAGTTCCAGTTTAGTCGTTTATACCCGGCCCTGAGGACCCTCTGCAAATCCTTAATGTGATCATCCAGGAGCTGCATTTCAGCAGCATTTAGCAGTGCCAAGGCATCATAATATCTGGATAGCATCCTCTTCAGACCATCCACATATCTCGAGAACTTCTCCTCTTGAAGAGCAACATTCCGGGCAAGTTCAGGGACCATAAACCCGAGCTGTTCAAGGTATTTTGTCTCGGTGATGATCTCCGTTAGTTCGGGGGAGAAGTTCACGTAGTACTGGGGTGTGCTGCCTGTAGCTCCACCTACTGCTGGGATCTGATCCATTCCCGTGTGGTGGTCTGCTTCCAATTCGTAGGTAGCCGAGATACCTGGAAATATAGGTGGGGTTACTGAGTTGAACTGTCTCCCGCGTTACTGTGTTGTGGCAGTAATTTTAGGAAGGGTGATACGATAGGTGACAAGTTAAGTGAGAAATCTATTAGGGAGGGGGGCACTTAACATTTAACAATTGCAATACGTTTAGTGAGAACTGAGAACACTTACCGATTGCTAGAATTGGTTTCTTCAGGTGGGTATTGAGAGTGTTCTCAACATTTTGTAGCCAGTTCTCATACAGCTTGTCTTCAAAGGCTTTCATTTGTCGAGCTGTTTTGAGGTAGTGCTCTTTGGCGACCACACCTAGCTCTCCCTGGAGCATCTCCTCAAGGGTCTTGAACCTGGGATGGGAGAGTGTGAGATAGGAGGTTAGGGACTAGGGAGAGAGGGAGGTAGGAGATACGGTGAGGGAGAATTGAGAAATAGAGGGGAGGGGCCGTTTTAATATGCTCACCTTAGCACAGTTCTCTTGTTCCTATGGAAGAGAGATCTGCTCCAGGCGATAGCTCCAGCAACAGGAGGCTGGTTCTTGTAAATGGGAGGGTTGTTGATCCCGTCCTTAAACATAGAATCCATTGTATCAACCTCCTTCATGAACTGGCTCAGAATCTCATTGAACTTCTTCATCATCTGAGAGTTGATGGCTTCCCGGGATCGGATGTGCCTGAAATTCAGGATCATATCGAATGCCCCCTCTGCAGATCTTAGCGTCTTGAAGGAGTCGTCAATAAAGTGTTTTGCCTCACTCTCAATGAGCAGCACCTCCTGATTAAACCAGTTCATAACTTGTCTCCACTGGGTCTGATTCTTGATGTTCCAAATATCGAACTTGACTTGCTCAAATGGTTCAATAAGCCCATCTACCCTCTGTAGGACCTCCTCAATCCTCTCTGGTTCTCCTGTCACTGCCTTCAGCTCAGGTCCAAAGATGTTATAGAACTCTTCCATCACCTGGGCGATGTTATACAGATCCTGACAGATGGCACCCATGTAATCCGTTTTCTCAAACAGACGCCTTCTATCGAACTCCCACCTAGCATCCCTGCCAGACGCCTCGATCTTCTGTCTGACATCCAGGTAAGAATTCTTCCAAGTTCGGAGCGTTGTCATGGCCTCTCCGGTTCGGAGTTTGATCGAATCGGGTGATTCCCGGAGAATTGCACGGATATTGATCACCCTGGCAACATGTTCAGAGATCTCCCATGCAATTCGCTCCATGAGCGGAACCATCCTCTCGTCCCTGTTGTAGTGACGGGATATGATCCACACCATCCTCAGAGCGTTCATCAGGGACGGAATTGTATCAATAACAACCCCAAAGTTTGAACCATGAGCAAGGTTTTTAAAGTGCCGCTCAAGGGTCGATAGGAACCGAACATTGTCCTTAGCCTCCGTGTAAAACTTGTTTAGCTCAACACGGTTGTGCTCAAAGCTGCTCAAGACGGAAACCTCAGCAACTTTGAGCACTTCCAGCATCTTCTTGACCAGAGGAAGTTCGAGCTGTTCACAGACAGCACTCAGAGCACTGCTCCTCTCCCTCCAGAAATCAATCTCAGCCAATGGACCATTTCCAACAGGAGCCTTCTTCAGCTGTTGTTCGAGACACACAGCGATAGCGTGTTCCCAACTATCCACAGCTTTCTCAAGAGTGGTTACAATCTCCATATTCCCAGCAGCTGCCTGGACATCCTCAATCACTATCTCTGGGATGTCCAGTCTGACCTCTCCTTCAACCTGCTGGATCGTCCTGCTAATGTGAGTACAGAACTTGCTCATATTGATCAGGAACTCATCCCTCACAACACCTCGAGACATCCCCGGGTCCTCGTCCTTTCCGGCTCCGTCCTTGGGACGTTGTAGAGAGTACGTAGCCAGTAGAGGGCTGTACAGGTTCAACATCACCTGCTCTAGGATGGATAGGGGTCGGGAGTTTAGGAAACCATAGGACAGATAACTCGGGACAATATCATCAGCATGGCCCTGGGATGTTGGCACGGGGATGGGTTTAGCCGTGTTCCTCAGGAAATACATAGCAGAATCATTGATTTCTGCCTCTGTCAGCTCCCCATGCACCATGTGGAGGGTGGTGATTGTCTTCTTGATGATCTCGATCCGTTTCCCTGGTGGCGGGGGTGGGGCTTCAGGCTCAGCAGGGGGACCCTCTCCATTTTCAGGATCTGGGGTCTTGGGCTGGCTGCCAATCTCTTCTTCATCATCGAAGTTGCTGCTCGTCACCGGGGGTACCTCGACCTCAACTTCTATCTCTTCTTCTTTCTCGTAGGACTGGGGGAAGAGTGTGTTAAAATAAATGAGGGGAAATTATTACAGGTGATTACTGAGTTGTGTTTATAGAACACTGAACACGGTCCGGAAAATTTCACGATGACATGACACGCTCAAAGATTACCGAAGTTTCACTAACCTCGACGTAGAACACAATTGTGTTACTAGAGTCTGGATCAGAGAGATCTAGATACTTCTGTAGAGTGATGGTATGAACATACTCCTCCCTCTCTAGGAGATCCTCAAAAAGAGCATCGTCTTCAATGTCCAGGGACAAGAAGACTTGCTTCTTCATCCAACGGACACGGTAATCGTCCGACATCGCTGATCAAATCAAACCTCTCTCAGCAACTCATCCTATTAGGAACAGTTATTGTTAAATAATTGCAAGGTTACTTTGTAAAATCAAAATAACTTAAAAGTGAAGCAATAAACGAATTTGAAATACAGTGTAAAAGAATCAATCAAAATATGTCAAGAACGGTTTCTCATCTCTGACTCTCTTCGTTTCAGGAGATCCCATACATCTTTCCCACTAGTTTTTTGATCAGGCAAATCTCTTACAATGTTTCCAATCAAATTAATGCCAGTATGGTGTACCAAGTGATTCTCATAGTCGTAATTAGGGCAGTTTTTCCGAACTTGATATGTCACATACTGAGAAAACTCCCGTTCACACTGTTTTGAAAACTGCAGATCGTAGTTTGGACGATGCTTAGGCTTTTCTGCCCTTCCACTGAGTGTATTCTTTGTCTTGAGAAGGTTGTATTGAGAGTAGAACGGGTGTTCTTTAGGCAGCACGTCCACAGAACCGGTGGATTTTGGACGTGGAGTCTTCAAAACAGATTTTGCATACTTTGTAAAGGCTCTCTTCTCATCCATCAGGTGCAGATTGATTAAGAAGAATACATCAATATTTTAGATGCAAAGACAATGAGAACAGTGACAGAAAACAAGTTTGTGAAACGTTTTTTTAAACTTAAAACTTTTTTGAAAAGTAAAAACGCGAGCTATCGTGATCTGATCTGAACGGCGCGCCGCGTAAAATTGCATCGTGTGCGTGTTCTTTTTCGCGCGTTACACACTTTGCAGCGTAAAAACCGAGAATTGATAACTAATTTTAACTCCAGTTCACGAAATTTCAAAACTTTTTTGGCGCCTTTTTGTAAATTTTTGGCGCTTTTGGGCGGTTCTGTAAATTGACACCCTGAACCCTCTTGTGCTCGCCAGAGACTACATAGACGTTTCTATATGAATTAGAAACTCCGATAATTGACTTCTTTAACTAATCATCAGTTTGTTATAGTCCCAAAACAAAGATTTCGGTGTTTGCGAATTTGTGCTGTTATGAACCACCTTCGGAGTCAGCTGTCAGCGCTCAGTGCTAACTCATAACTGCTCCTAAACGCCCGTAAAACTGAAATAACGGTCTTTTAAATTCTAATTTTAATCCCCCAGGTAGTGGATGTCTTGGAACTCGACCAGGGAACATGAAGATAGTGAAGCCCTCCTGGGTTGCATCCACCAACCCTTTATTTTCCTGTGACGTTCACCCTGATGGTAGCAAGTTTCTAACTGCTGGACAGAACGACACTAACGGTCAGATTGGCGTGTGGTATTTAGCACCAGTAGCACGGGAGAAAGTAGAACGGTCTGGGTCAACTAAAAAGATCGCCACGCTAGAAAATCACGAGGGATGTGTTAACTGTGTGAGATGGAGTAACTCTGGTAAACTGTTCGCTAGTGCCAGTGATGACAAATCAGTAATTGTGTGGACAGCAGTGCGATATGAGGGCTCTGCAACTGAATCTTACAGGTGTAAGTACACATTACGGGGTCATGGAGGTGATGTGCTTGATGTTGCATGGTCTCCTGATGACAAATATCTGGCCAGTACTAGTATTGATAACTCTGTCATAGTCTGGGATGCGAGTAACTTCCCTGAACGAGCCACCACTATCAGGGGCCACCAGGGTATGGTGAAAGGTGTGGTTTGGGATCCTATTGGGAAGTACCTGGCCACCCAATCAACTGACAGGACACTGCGTGTTTGGAGGGTGGGGGACTGGGTTGAGGAGACCAAGATATCGGACCCGTTCGTCAAGTGTGGTGGTACTACATCATTTCTCAGGATAGGGTGGTCCCCGGATGGCCAATATGTGGTGTCCTCCCACGCTATGAATAACGAGGGGCCAGTTGCTAAAATCATTGAACGGGATGAATGGAAAGCCAGGATGGATTTTGTGGGACATAGAAGGGCAATTGAGAGTGTGAGGTTCAATCCAAACCTGTTTTATTACGATAAGATGCCGGCTTCGTGTGTTGCCATTGCAGGTAGAGATAACAGCGTCTCAGTCTGGCTGACCTGCCTGAAACGACCCCTGTTTGTCCTACATGACCTGTTCAAAAGTTCAGTTCTGGATATGTCCTGGACTCCAGATGGATATGGGTTGGTGGTGTGCTCTCATGATGGCTCTATGGCGTACCTGGGACTCAGCCCCAGAGAGTTAGGCCGGACTATGAGTCTCCAGCAGGTGGGAGCACTAAAGAGGAGTCTGTATGGGAGTCTAGAGAAGGTGAGGATTATAGAGAACCCTGATTTGGTTAGCAGTGAGGAAGATGTGGAAGAGATGGACACAGCTGATGATCAACCACCACCACCCCCACCACCAAATGGGGTGTTTAGTAATGGTAACTTAGAGAAATTTAACAACAGATTTACCACCCCAGCATCCTCTACAACTCCAGAACCAGCTATTTCATCCTCTCAAGGTCCTGCTACGTCCTCTGTCGCAGAGAAACAAGTGGAAACAAAGACCAAGGACGGGAAGAGAAGGATCATGCCGGTGACACTAAAAGAAGTTACAACAAACCCTCCACCAGAACAGGTACCTCCCCCTGCTAAAAGGAGGGTTTCTATAACACCCGTCTCCAACAAAACACCGACCAACACTATTGATCTGAGGTCAACCCCTGCTAAGTTATCAACCATAATCCCTCCACTCCCCCAGGCTCCTATCCTCCCACCCACTCCATCTCGACAGTTCCTCCTATTAGGAGACACCCGGGTTGAGGTCCAAAACAAGGAGGTCAAGTTCACCGGTCCTCTAAAGACCTGGGTAGCTCCTGTAGAGGGTGCTGTTACAACACTCAGTGGGGATGGAGGAGTGGTTGCAGTGGGGTGTGAAGATGGTTCTATCTATACCTTCCACCCTAAAACAGGCCGCCTCATTCTGCCCATCCTCAATACAGGACATGCCATCACTCACTCTTGTGTGACAGGGAAACATCTAGCTGTTGTTACTAATCGACCCTCTCTCTATCTCTGGAATGTAGAAGATCCTCCCAAATGTGTTGTTAAAGATGAATCACTGGGTAGTTTTGTGTCAACTAAACGTAGTATAGTGACTCTCACAATCTCTCCTGAGGGGGATGTGAGGGTAGGATTAAGTGATTCAAGTGAGTACCAATACAGCAGGGAGTTAAGTTGTTGGGCCGTTATAGGACATACCCACCTAGATGGATCCTGGGGCAGGGACCTGAATAATGGTAAATCTAACAACACCAAACAACCTCCTCCAAAGAGGACTTACCTTCAAACTGTCCAACAACTGCACCAGAGAATTAGGGTTGCAGAGTTGGGAGGGAGAGGGAGTGAGGGAAAGCAATGGTTAACATCCCTAGTTCGGTACCTGTCGCTAAATAAAGATGAAGAGAAGCTGAGGGAGGTACTACAGGGTGTTATTTCATCATCCAAACCATTGATACATGGTGCGGAGAGGTTGGAGTTGATGGGGTCACTTCTGAAAGTTGTTGGGTCCACCTGTCAGAGGGTCTATTCTGAGTTCAAACAACAGTTGGATTGGGCTGCTAGTAGAGAATAGTGTTTTATTATATTTGACCATTATGTTGTGATATACAATGCTTTTTATTCTTTGAGATCTAGTGCTTCTTTTTTACTCGTGTTGTACCCCTCCCTGCCTTGCTCGACCCAGTTTCAAGAAGGGTTTGAACAAAACAGCCGCTCGTCCCCACTTGGTGACCGATATGATACTAACACCGTCCCCTATTTTAGTAAGAAATAAGAATACACAAATGCTGGGAATGGAAGGCAACTGGAAACAGAAAGAGTCAACGTTTCATACCAGGTAGATATCACATGTCTTGCTTTGTGCCAACCTCTCTCTCCGTAAACAGGAGGGTTAGAATCAGATGTCCTCTATTTCCACTTTTCTGTATCCCCCCTGTTTCTACCCCCCTCAGGCCCCTTTCTCTGAGAATCTAACTTCAATTTCACTGCCAAACTAATAAGCTAGCTACATCCAAAGTTAAAACATTCATTTTGGCCGAGTGATAAGAGTGAGATCATGACAATTATAATTCCATCTAGCTGGGTGCATCTGTTTATCTTGATTTCTCCCCCTAGCATATATTATTTTCATCCTCCCCGTCTGCATCACATGCCTCTCCCTCTGGCATCACTCCAAATCTACCATGCTACATCATCTTCTCTCTCTCTCTCTCACTCTCAGTTCTCTCTCTCTTTCTCTCTGTGTCTGTTTTTGGCGGTACCCGCAGCCAGCTTGATAGTACGCATGTGCGCGGCGTTTGTTATGTTCTCAGTGCTGACCTTCCCTCGTCCATTCCCCCGCGCGGCTATCGAAAGTGTTCATTGTCATACTGGTGGCGCGCACGCGCTGGCTGGGTTAAACCCCACTCGGAATTGTGGGTCTTTATGAGCCAGAACGTTCTAACCCATGTGATCCCCACCCAGGTACATAGATCACTTCCGAGTGGAGCAATGTACCATGTTCCTACAACACAAGTGCAGTAACCACCGACCATATACCTGCTTCTACTGGCATTTTAAAAACCAGAGACGTCGCAAACCAGTGATATGTGGGGACGGGGAATTTAATTACTCTCCCTTTATCTACTGTACGGAATATGACGAAACGACTGGTGTCTGCCCAAATGTTGACGAGTAAGTTTGTGATAACGAATAGGGCAATTCAGTCATTACCCCCATGTTTTCAGGTGCCCTTTGCTACACAAAAACGCGGGTGACACAGTCATTACCACCCCGTACCATGTTTTCATGTTATGTTCTAACCCTCCCTGTACATTTGTAAAGAAAGGGGGCGTCCGAAACACAGTCATTAACCCCCATGTTTTCAGGTGCCCTCTGCTACATAAAAACGCGGGTGACACGGAACGGAAGTACCACTACCGACATTACAAAACAGCTGTGTGCCCTAACGAGACAGATCCAACAACTGGACACTGTCTAAAGAATGGGACACACTGTCCGTTCTCTCATAACGCTACAGATCTGAGATCACCTGTTTTTGGACAGGCTGAAATAAAGGTTTGATGTTGAGGGGGATATGTTGTTGGAGCTATCTTTCACGTGTATGCAACACATGGCGTGTTTTTCTAGTATCGTTCTCTCTCATATGTGTTGCTGTTTTCAGTCTGCTTACTTTTGCAGCAAGAGAGAAGTAATATTTCTCTGTAGTCTCTCCCTTGACTTTCTCTCCCTTGACTTTCTCTATCTATCTCACTCCCACCTCTCTTTCTCTCTCTCTCTCTCTCTCTCTCTCTCTCTCTCTCTCTCTCGCCCTCTCTCTATCCCTATATTTCGATTTTCGTATTATATATTGATCTGCTCATTTCACGTTAACTATTTCTGTGTGTGCAGTATCGGTATCCAGTCAACCTCCTCCGTTGTGGATCTAATTATCCCATTTGTAGTTCTGAGAAATCGAGACAGAGAGAGAAAGAGAGAGACAGAGAGACAGAGAGACAGAGAGATAGAGAGACGGAGAGAGACTGACATAGAGAGAAAGGGAAACAGAGACAGAGAGAGAAATAAATTATTATTTGTGGGGGCTTCTTCACTATAAGAGTAGGAAGTAGGAGTTAGGTCTGTTACTAGTGTGCTGTGTGTGTGTATGCAAGGCTGTTTGAGTGCAGAGAACGGAAGAGAAATACAGTGAAAAAAGAGAAAAAGAGAGTGGGGGGAGGCACACACACTCATTAGAGATGGAGGGGAGGATGAATTAGAGAGGGGGTGAGAGTGAGAGTGAGAGAGGGGGAGAGAGAGAGAGAGAGAGAGACAGAGAGAGAGAGAGAAAGAGGGGGAGAGAAATAAAGAGGGGGAGATAGAGAGTAACGCATGAGTCTACTACTACTTGCCCCCTCTCTACACACGTGTGTGTACCGCGTGTGTATTGTGTGCCTCTTGATGTGTAATATCCATGTGTCCATCAAACCCTCTTAAGCGATTTTTCTCTATCTCTCTCACTCTCTCTCTCTCTTTCTCGCCGTGTCTCTCTCTCTCTTTCTCTACTTTGCACACACACTCACATACATACACACTGTCTCTCCCACACACTATGTCGCTTACTTCCGTTCTCTCGGTGTTTCCCTTGCAATCCATCTCTCTTTACACACACACACACACACTCTCTCGTCTCTCTCTCTCTCTCTCTCTCTCTCTCTCTCTCTCTCTCTCTATCTCTCTCTCTCTCTCTCTTTCTATCTCTCTCTCTCTCTTTCTTTCTCTCTCTCTCCCTCTCTCTTCCTTACACGCAAAACAGTCTACAACAATTATCCTCTTTATAAGTCATGTCTCCTGCAAAATCGTGCTCTGCAGAAACACTGTAGATTTGTGTGTAGAAATCTGCCCGCTTATATTTTGTCAACCCTTCCAATTTCTGATTTCCCATGATTGATGACGTGGTAATTACATCTAAAGCTGGTCCCTTTTAGTTCTCATTTTGTCAAGTACTTTAGTTGCTCCTCTCCTCTGTAGTTTGTGTGTGTGAGTCTGTGTGTGTCCTACTACTGCACAGAGAGGGGGGTGCTGCATAAAATAATATATTATGCTGGATGTGGAGAGGTGGAGAGAGAGGGGGGGGTAAAATTAGGTCTTGTCCCCGCTCTCTGACCCCTTCTTTATCCCTATCTACTCTTATAGCTTGTGTCATTATTTGACGTAGCAATACACTTGTTTTGAAATTTGATCCTGGTTTGCTGACGCTATAAAGATATTGATTAATATTTTACTACGCTTTATAATCATAAAAGTAATTCACTTTATCATGTGATTTTGGGATCATACAGCAATATTTGCCTAGCTAGACTGTGTTTCACAATTGTAAATAGAGGGTTAGAACATAACAAAGCAAAATATTATATTCTCAATATTCATTTATTATAGATGGTATCTTTGTTCATTAGGCAGCATAAATATAAATATTTGTGCCCTTGCTGCCTCACTACTCACACCCTTGTTATGTTCTAACCCTCGCTAAGACATGGTCGAGTTAGGCAATCATTGCCTAGCTAGACTCTGTTTCGTGCGCCCGCGGGTTAGAACATAACAAGGCGATCACACCCTTGGACAGTTATACACCCACTATTCAAACCCTTGGACAGTTACGGGACAGTTACACGCTCACTACACCATTTACGTAACTAACTACTATCATGTCCCCATCGTGTACCGTACGTTGTAGATCTGAATGATTGTTCTCGCACTTTCTTTTCTCTCCATTTTTTCTCCCTCTCCCTCCCTCTCTCTCTCTCTATTTTCTTTCACTCACTACCTTTCAAGGGGCACACCGCGTCCTGGGGTATATCACGTTACACTGGAAGTGTGGAGAGGAATAGAGAAAAGATAGAGAGAGGGAGAAAAATAGAGATAGAGAAAGATAGAGAGTTTGAGATAGAGAGAAGAATAAATGTAAATGTGTGTGGGTCATGTAATGATCTGCATTTACATTCATTCATTTCAATATTAGTGCTTTGTTTAATCCGTCCTACACACTTAGTCCGTCTCGTCAGTCGTCACCCTTTTCCTTTCAGTCAGTCTTGATAGTTGTAGCCACTCTCTCTCTATCTCCTTTTCTCTCTCTCTCTCTCTCTCTCTCTCTCTCTCTCTTCTTTGCTGTTCATTGTCTGGGCACATAAAATATTCATCCCAGATGCTCCCTCACTACATGTATACGAACTCCGTTCCCGGATCGAGCGTTATTACAGTCACCATTTATAGGCACCACACCCGTGCAGTTTCTGTGCTGTTCCTGACACCACTTTACATATTTCTAGACACCAGGCTCCACTCTATAATTTTAGTTCTAGGCAGTAGGCACCACCCGGTCATTGTGTAAAAAGGTGGAAGTTGCAACACTTTTGGCTAAATCCATATCCCCTCACCCTGAAACCCTGGCCCTATAACTAACTATATACTGAATAATGTACACACTACTACTGTCTTTGTCCAGATCTGATATTATATGAGGGGGCCATTATTATTCTTCCGCTCACCCACCTATTGATAGACCGCCTCTAATGTACACAGATGATGTGTACTGTATAGTGTGTTATACTTTGTGTGTCATGAGTATGTTTCTCTCCATCTGTGTGTTTCATGTCCCTCCCTCGGTGTCATTTCTCTCTCTGTGATTTACACGGTACTACTCACTCTCTATCAGGGTCTCACTTTCGTTTTCTGTTTCTGTCTGCCGTCTCTCCGCCCTTTCCCTGTGTATATTTCCACGCCTGCCTGTATATTTCCACACCGTCTCTATTACGTTATGTTTTCTATCGGCCGTGAAGTCTGGGTGTTGGGGTGTGTGTGAAGTCTGGGTGTGACACATTGTCGAAAAATGACGGCATTTCCCTTCTGCAATGTTAGTTTTAATTGGCTAATTACAGGCACACGTGTAACAAAAGTTAGTAA
>AVPN01001169.1:0-27257 GCA_000695325.1 Pleurobrachia bachei
ACCGGCCAAAACCCTTTCCCCCGAGCATCCCGGTAAATCGGGGTCCGACTATAGTTTTCTTACCGGTTCATTAACAATGGGGACAAGCTGATACACAGTGTGGTGAATGACGCCATTCTCCTGAGTTGCGAAATGATAGTAACCTCGGTGGGTAGATGCCATGAAATCTCTGATCTCTAGCGTAGCACTATCATCCCTGACACCTGCAGAGATTTGTCATTTGTCAGTTGTTGTCAGTTTGAATACTGAAGTCACTTCTTAATTTGCTAATTCTCACGATCCAAATTCTCAACTCGAGAACCCTACTACTATACCTGGTAGGGAGTCTGCGAAGACAGTCTGGCCTCCTCCCTGGGTGGTGGTGTAGAGCCATCTAGTTGACCTCCCTGACCCATTGTGAAGGACAATACCAGCCCCTCTCAGCACATACTCCGTGTTCTGGGCAGCGAACATATCCACCCTGCTTACCGTGTACGATTCAATGGGGTTCCTGTCGTAATACACCACGTAGGTACCTGGAGAGGGGGGGGGTGGTTGGGTTTGGGTGGAGAAGGGGGGTATCCCCTTCTCCAAGAAAGGAGCAATAGTTGTGGGTGGTAGGTAGACTAAGGTATCAGTCATGTAAAATCAGATGCCCTACCTTCAGTTTGAATGGTAAGTCTATCAATGACAACAGCACCCTCAGCACCAGGTTTTACCTCCCTGCTCTCGCCGGCCCTCTGGACCATCCAGGTGACGGGTTGTGATCGGGCTGAGCTGGTCAACACTACGCGGTACCCGGTGAGAGATAACACAGGGACACTGTCCAGCGCTTCCTGTGTAGTGGGGTATTACAGATGTAGAGATGAGACGTATAAGCAATTTGAATTAGTTAACAGCAATACTGACCTTGATAACCTTGACATCCCACGAGACCCATGACAATCCAGAAGAGGGGGACTTGGAAATGTAGAGTCGTTCATCGGAGTCCTGCAATGAAACGGAGGACTTACAGATTAAAATTTCCTCGATTAGAAAAATCCTGAATCGTAGTCATTGCTTAGCACTAATTATCTGTTATCAATTAATCACCAACCTGTACACTAGAAATAACAAGAGATCCTTGCTTCACGTATAATTTATCTGCACTCAGAACTCTCTCTAACACACCTCCTCTCTCCATATACCACTCTGTCTGCTGTCCCTCCTTCTCACCCAGCGTTACCATGGTTCCCCTGACAACGGTTACCATGCGCCGGTCCGTTACTGTTACTATGGTTACCACAAACTCGTCCACCGTTCCAGTACTGTCCGACACGTAGTATACGCCTGGAGGAGTGGGTGATATAGTGTCTTCATCAAACAATGCAATAGAGCGATCAGACGGTGTAGTAAACCATGACAGACAGGGAATGCCGGGGTATTGGATAAAGGGGTCGGTATAATCTGAGTTATACCTGAGTTACGAGGTGTAACCTTGTTGATAATGTACCTGAGTTGCGAGGTGTAACTTTGTTGATAATGGCCTGATTACCATACACCTTGAGATCATCACTGAGTGCTGAAACCACCCCAGTAGTAGGATCTCTCAGGTACCAGTGAAGTGGAGGGTTTAGTGCAGTTGTCATGGTAACTGTAGCTTCCTCTAACACATACAACTCAAACTGGGATCCTGAAAATATATTGTTTTAATGGAGTGAACCGGAGTCCGGATTAAAGAGCTCAACGTATGTTTCTTAGAAATAGACGTCATATTGTACATAAAATCCGAGAAATCATGCTCTCAGGGTGCAAATACAGCGTGTGAATTTCTCTAGTACAGTTTTCATTTTAACGCAGCATTTGTTTGAATAAATTCATGTCATATTTATATTCTCGTTATGTTTCAAACCCCGTCGAGATGGTGTGAGCAATTAAATAGATTTAACGTGCTGTGAGACTGTTAGAGAAGAAAAAGAGATCTTTGTCATGTCCCCCTATTTATACAGAGCGCATGCTCTGCCTCTTTGTGAAGACTACAGCCACAACTTTAAAGATGGCCATGCGTTGTTGCAAAGCTCATATTTAGTTAAAGATTCAAACTTTTAGTGTTGTCCGCGGAAACTAGAAAACACATGATCCAATTTGATGGGAGTTCTATACTTGAAGCCTGTTTTCCTGTTTCATAAACAGTAATCTAGTTGCTAAATTAACATCAAACTATCACGTAGGATGAAATGGCTATCATTCCTTTGTTGTGTTCTATTCCAAGGTAATGATTATGTCCCTTATATAGTGCTACGTAACAGTATCTGTATAACATTTCTATTAATATATCAGTCAATAGAACTGCACTATGATCTGTTACAGGTTGCAAGTGTTCTTTGAAGCTAGTCGATGAACGTTCCAGGAGTCGAGGTTATGGAGTCCTAACATACACAGATACCCAGGTAGGTTATATTTACCTTGTTTGACCCTCTCTCTCCGCGGAGGATGGTTAGAACATGGTAGAAAGCAAAGTAAAAAAGGAAAACAGGCCAGCTAGGATAAATCCAGTGTCGTACATTTAGTTGAGTCATCTCATAATATCTCCCCTTGTAACAGAGTGGCACTAGAGGTCTGGTGGTTGAAGAAGGGTTTACAGTGAGGCATGCTATGGCTGTGTGTCGTTCTCTCAACTACACATCACTTAACACGTGGTATACCGGGGAATACCCTCCTCTCTTCAAAGAGCGATTCAAGGTACCATGGGAGCTGCAGTAAAGTAGACACATGACAGAAGCAAACAGGGTCATTGATAAATGATTGTTAGTTGATTCAATCTCAATATAACCGCAATTCAGGGACGATTCAAGGTGTCTAGTAGGATACAGAATGACACCCAGTTGAACTTTAAACCTGTCAATGGGATGTACACGTATGTCACCTATGTGGTCTGCAACCCTTTTCCACAAGGTAGTGAACCGACTGAGTGAGCAGTGAGTGCATTAACTGTCAACTGAGTTTGTCGCATGTATATGTTGTTCACAAAATTACAAATAGTATTCTTTTCTCTGCAGATGCGTGTGAGTTGAGGATAAGGAATGGTTTCCAGAAGTCCGTCTGTGGTCGTATGTTTGGTAAAACTCTGTACAAGTGTCTGGGGAGTGACCAGGTTTATGTTATAATTGATGAGCACCACCCTCAACCGGGGGAGGTGTCTTCAAGGTGCAACAATGATCCAGCCTTTTATCAGGTACAACAATTATTTGCAGGCACAGACCAATTGAATTGGATGGATTTGTTGAGTGTAATGCTTCAAAACATACGTCTATTGTACAGTAATTTACTGAACGAGATTTAAATTCCAGGCGTGCGGGTTGACGGATGTGATATCCCCCACCGGTCCAGTCTGCGGCCAGGTGATTTGTGATACAACCCACCCCTACCTGCTGACTCAGAAGATGGCGTGCGGTGAAGAATCTTGTGGATTTAGACCCTGTGGATTACAAAATGCGGTAAAAAAGAAAAATTCGATTATCATAGAAACACCACTGCGCAAGTTCAAGTTGCAACTGATAAGTTGTACACTGGTGTAACCTTAATCTTTTTAGATTGATCCGAGGGTTTCATGTCCCAACCTGGACTTCTCTGCATGCAGTGCTGCAGTTGGACCCAAAGTATCCAGCAATACAGTCTATGATGATCGCTGCGATGGCAACTGTGACCACTACTCCTGTGAAGATGAGTCAGAGTGTGATGGCGTGGTGTACGGTATTAGATGCACGGTAAGTAGAGTGGTAGATTATTATAGCGCACAGGTGTCACCGGCAAATATTTGTGTCGTTGGCAAATCCAACAATCCCTCTAAAGATATAACCGTGTTGAATGTACCCTTCCTCTCCTCTCCAGAAGTATGGTCAGCCGAACAAGTACATCCAGCCCTCGTTCCTGTGTGATAGTTACCCTAACTGTGATGCTGGTGAAGATGAAGATAGGGATATGTGTACCAACACTACCTACCTTCATTGTACCAGGAGTGTTCAGGAGTTCCGGAGAGCTAACATGCCGGTTATTAATCGATGTAGCGCCCCATTTAGTGATGGGATCTACAAGCCACTGTGCCTCAACTCCATGGACCAAACCAATTGTTCAGGTATAGTTGCCATGGTGACAAATATTACATGTTGTCAAGGAGACTATTATTTCATTTAACTAAAACCTTAACAGGTTCAGAGGCTGCTGGGTTGACCTGTAAGATTGATGGATACTGGAGTACTGTCTCTAAGACCGTCCTTTGTATTCTCCCACACTCTCCACTGTGTGACAATGGCATGGACCAGGAATGTACCTGGCTATCTACCTCCTGCTTCCTTCACAAGCACCTCATATGTGATGGTATCTCACACTGCGAGGACGGGTCTGATGAGCAGTGTCCCCTTCTCACTAACTCTACCTGCCAGAGGTTTACAATGTCCCCTCTCCCCATCCCTATCCCCTGGCTACTAGATGGGGTAACGGACTGTATCTCCGGTCTAGATGAGCTGCAGGGTGTGTGGCCAGTGTGTGGTGTAGGTGGAAGGAAGAGGTTCGTGGTAGATAACTCCACGTGCAGTGAGGTATACTATTGCCCAGGGAGGGCAGCATTTCTGGAACTGAGCCAGTTGTGTGATGGAGTCGAGGAGTGCGGGGAAGAGGTGGGGGTGTGTAAAGAGAGTCTCAACCAGGTAAAGGTGTTCTCACAGCCAGTGAAAAGTAATGGTGACAGCATCTATCTGTCTCACTGTCTGCCAGGACTAAAAGGTATTCTTACATCTGACTGTGTAGCGCTGGCAGTACCAAAGAGGGAGGGACTATTAGAAAAGGGTATTGTTAACACCCTACATATCACCCCCACTAACTGTAACTTCCTTTACGGTGAGGCCTATGTGAGGGTTAGCTGTTCTAACATGTGTCTGGACCCAACAACACCCTGCCCCATTACCCGCCGTCTGGAGTATGATTCGTGTACCCAGCAGTACCCTGATAGGACCTACACCCTGGCAGATAACTCCTACCTCACCTTCCTCCTTCCAGGGGATGAGGTGTTCCGGTGTGCCAATAACCGGTGTGTAGCCCTCTCTGCAGTGTGCAACCTGGCAGATGAATGTGGGGATGGGAGTGATGAGAGGGAATGCAGGAACAACTTCCAGTGCAGGGATACATCCAAATACATCCCCCTCTCCCAGGTATGTGATGGGGCTCCTGATTGTGTGGATCTCTCTGATGAATGTAATGAACAATGCAGTGTGGAGGTGTTATTTAGCTTACCATATTTGGTAGTGTGCTGCGTCCTTGGTTTCCTAGCAACCACCCTCAATATCGGGGTACTAGTGTCACTGGTAGTGACCCTCTATAAAGAGGGTGCTAAAAAGAAGGTCCAACTCTACAACCGACTGCTGATACTTCTCATCTCATGTGGGGACCTCCTAACTGGCTGCTATCTCTCCTCCATCGCCATCACCCACCTCATATACACTGACACCTATTGTACCCACCGCTACACCTGGCTAACTTCCAGATACTGTGCAACACTGGGGGTGGTCAGCACTATAGGGACCCAGATATCGGTCCATGCCATGGCTATACTGGGGGTAACAAGACTTGTTGCGGTGAAGAACTCTCTGAGGGACTGGAGGAACTGTGAGACAGTGAAGAAGACAGCACTGGTGAAGATTGGGTTAGTGTTGCTGGGGGTGGTAGTGGTATGTGTTAGTTTTGCTATTGTCCCCCTCATTCCATCTCTAAGAGATGTGTTTGTTAACGGGATGGTGTATCCCCCATACCTTCGCCTCTTCGCTGGAACTGTAGACAAGATGACCCATTGGAGGGTGTTTAGAGCCTATTATGGATATCTCTCCTCAATCACGTTGTCATGGAAACAAGTAGAGTCCCTTGTCAGCGAGATGTTCAGTAGAGACTACCAAGATGTCTCCCAGTCCATGGTTCACTTCTATGGTAACAGCGAGGTGTGCTTGTTCAAGTTCTTTGTCTCAAGATCGGACCCCCAGCGGTACTACACGTGGGTGCTAATTGGTGCTGACTGTATCTGCTTCCTCACTACCACAGTGTGCTACATGATAATCAACTGCAGGACACAACTAGCTACCAGGACTCTGGCTCAGAACATGAACGCTGTGAGAGACAGGAACCGGAAACTACAAAACAAAGTGTTGGTGATTGTACTAACGAACCAGGTGGTCTGGTTACCCTTTGTGCTGCTGTGCAGCCTTCACACCGCTGGGGTGGTAAATGGAGGGAGGTGGTACGTGTTTATATCCATCTGTATCCTACCCCTCAATTCAGTGATCAACCCCTGTTTGTACAACACTGAACTATTTGAGAAGGTCATGGGGAAGATGTTATCATGGTACACTGTTCCTGATTTCCAGTTGCTGGGGAGAATCAAAGTTTGGACAAGCTCCAGGAAAGATATTATTGGTGCTGCTGACATTGAGCTGGGCCCAATTACTGTAGGGACTGGATTGGTAGCTCAAGTTGTTCCCACATGTTCAGGAGTTGATTTAGACATTCAAGATGAGAGTCTAGCCCCAGTTGTAGCATGCCAAGAAGAAATACTGGCTCCAATTACACCTCGGAAACGGGCAGGAAGTTTACCGGTCACACGAGTGGAACTAATGACTATAGAACCAAGTACAAATGGGCTGATACTGAGAAAAGGGACGACCGTGGAACAGTGTCAACTGAGTGATGAAGAAACTGTTGGCAGAAGAAGACATTCAGTTAATTAAACTTGCGTTTGGAAGTGTAGGGGTGAACACTTCCCCAATATTTCAAGTTAATTTGAATGTTACATACCTTTAATTTTCTCCAGTAAGAGTTCATAAATGAAGTGTTGAGTTATAAAATCCTCTGAGATGGTTGCTTGATAATATCCCTGATCCGATATACTAAACTTTTCTATCACCTGCAAAGATCAGGATTAGTTGGTTCGGTGAGCTGGGAGATTGTACCTCGTGTGGTGAAATAATATTACAATTTCAAGTGGTTTAACTTACTAGGCTGTCCCCTGTTGCAGGTAGCTCGTTGGTAATGCCCACACCGCTCTCTGGGTTGCCATGATACTGCCATGTTACACCACCACCTCACCGGTAATGTGATACCAAACGTAGCACCAGACCTGATAGGATGTGAAACTATTAGCATGTCCCAGTATTCCAAACCCATATTCTAAGTCACTTAAGGTCGAAGGAGGGCGGGGTTGCCGGGGGTTATCGGGGAGGGTGGGACTATTTTTAGATATTTCGTATGTGGTTTGAATGCACTTTTTCGAATCGCAAAAAAACACTTTCAAACCAGCTATTAACAAATACAATAGATTTTAAAGAGCTTTACCCCCACCCAGCACCCCCTCTTTTACGCTGAGGAGAATAAAAGAATAAAAAGCTGTAGCTCGATTTTAATCCCGAGCTGCGAGGCTGCTATCATTACCTTATGTAGTAGACAACCTTGGCGACCATAGGAAGGACATTTAGTTTGTAGTATCTCCATGATCTATCTGTCACACGCACAGCGTATACACCTAGAGATGGGGTGTTTGTTTGAGGACTGGGTTATATGCTATTTCTTCTTCTGCTTCCTTCTGCTTAAAAGCAGGGAACGATCGCTTGGAGACAATTGACTAAAATTCCCCATCAATTACCTTGGTCCTGTTCCTGTATGTTTTTCAGTGTTAGTTGGGTCTGGGTTACAACAGTGTTATAGGTGTCTCTCATCTCTCTAAACACTCCATCCACCACACGATACCAAACCACTTCACCTGTCTATGGGTGGAATATAGTGGAATAATATAATGACTCATTTTGATGAAAGGAAAACAACCAAATTGCTTACTTCCATGACACATTGCCAGCCCTGCCTGAACAACTTGTCTGATTTGGCACCCTGGTCAGCCCTACAGGGCCCTGCCTGAACACATAGTTCTCCTATTACCTCGGCAGGGATGGCAAGTTTGGCGGTTTGCCCGGTGAAAGTGTTGACTGCTATGTAGGACTCCTTCCTGGGTAGGGGCACCCCAACCACAGTATATCGTCCATAGTAACCACCCTCCCGGGATGATAAACTATACACACCTGTAAATAAGGATCATTGTCATGCAATGGGGTGGGAGGTGGGAGTTGAGGCGAACCGAATAATCGATTGAATAGCAATATAAACTATGTCAATCTAGGTGATATCAATCAGTGCAGTGCACGTACCCTCATTGACAGTTGACAGTTCCTCGATGACATAACTCTGTCCCACGGGGCCAGCTCGGACCACCCCATCCCTAACCAAATACCACTGCCCAGCAATGGGGACCGTATCAGGTTGTTTCAACTCTACCCTGGCACCATACAGAGCATACACCACCCTCTCTTCAGAAACATGGGGACAGAGCCTCAAATTGTAGACAGTGTGAGAGTTTGTAGTATCAAATGTAGCCCTGTAATACCCCACGTGAGATGCTGAAAAGGCCCTGATAATCAGGGTCTGGGAATCTGGTAGGAGGTAGTCAGGGGATTCTCCTATCAGGGTGGTCCCTGTCTGTCCAAGATAGGTCCAGGTTACCGGGGTATCTGTTACTAGTGCAAACTTGGATCCTTCCTCGATTAGATAGGTCGTGTACTTGACTGAAAAGGGAAGAGTATATTGTATGGGGTGGTAGTTTTCCGATAATAAAATGGGGTTTTAAAGTTGCTGAAGTTGGTAAGGAATTAAGTAAATTCAACATATTTTCTAAGCAGCCTTATATTATTATTACCCGGTTCATCGATGACCTCCAGATTCCAAGACACCCACCGGCGTGTCTCATCCCTAACAACATACTGTCCAGTGTGCCACTTCTCCGCCCTCTCTATCACCATCCCATCACTATAGAATGAGAAGGAGGGGGAGGTAGAGTCGATAGAGCGCAGCATACCACTATCCAGCTGGAACCTGCAGAGAGATGATGTCGAGGTGAGAACATATCTAGTGAGAATTTAGACATTTTTCAAGAGAATATCCGTGTCTGGTGTGGACATATTCAGTTTGTAGGTAAAACTGTATGTTGTTGGGGGTGCTAACTAACCAGTTGACACTGCCGTATAGCTGGGAGGGAGAGGTAAGTGTGACGGTGGAGCCCACAAGGACAGTTACCCGAACCACCTCCATTCCATCAGGTATACCTCTAACATTGTACTTGAACCCGTACCCGATATTGTCAACAGCTAGATATGAACCTGGGGAAGTGGGGGTTATTAGGACCATTGTGATGGGAATGGTGCGGTCAGCAGATGGGGAATGGGGAGAAACCAGAAGAGAATTGCTTACCTTCAAGGCTAATTTCCAGTGATCGAATTGTAAGAATTCCATTCGTGACGTCATAATTAGGATCATCTGCCCTCACCAATCCAGTCAATTGGTCCTGCAACACACAATGTGTAAAGGGGCCTGCTAAATGGCTGGTTATCAGGTTATCTTGCAAAGAAAGATGTGTTACCTGTAGTCGCTTTGTCCATTGTACGGTTGAAGCTGCGTTACCAGGTTGTAGAGTTACAGTTGTCCCTCTAATAGCCCATACATCCTCCTCTTGCACCACACCCACCAAACTCTCAATCTTTACATACTTCTCACCGCTTCTACCATCCGTATACTTGTAGAAGCCTAAAGGAGCATGGAATATTTTATGAAGGAGTACTTTTGTGGCAGGTTGTTTTATGAAGGAGTAGTTTTGAGGTAGAAAAAGTATTTTCTTACCTTTCAGTTCGTCCCTGAAGTTGACGATAACAAACAGCTTCCCATTTTCCAGGATTCTGAAGTCCTTGTTATTTGCGGAAATGGGAGTAAGGGGTGATGCTCTAAACCATGAGACCTTTCCTCCACCAGGTACAGTAATTACATAATTGGATGCTAATTGGATGTAATGGATCTCGTATGAGGCAGGTTCCTCTCGAACATTAACTTTCCATGTAAACCAGGTCTGACCATTGGAACCTGAGAAGAAGTGATATTTAGTGCGGAGTTTGGAAAAGAAATGAACTACGAAATGCAACAAATACCCTAATTTAATCTACTAAAAACATACGACTCACCGTAGTAGACTGCCTCATGATTGTACCCAATGTTGGGTATAACAAGCTGCTGAGAGTTGTAGGAAACATCATCCGGGGGAGGGTAGAGGATTCCTTCCCTGGCTACATACCAAACCAGCTGGTAGGTGCCAACACTGTCGGGAGAGAGGGAAATAGAGGGAGGGGAGGGTACTGAAGACAACAACGTACTGACATCATGACGTCATGTTACCTTGGTGAGAGAGGTACGTCACTACCAAGGAGGGCTGTTATGGTGACGGAATTAGAACCAGCCGGTATTTCCACCACAGTAACCCTGTAAATTGTAACTGACCCGGAACCGTCAACAGTGTAGTAGTTGCCTACGAAGGGTCGGGGGGTTTTATGTCACTCTTCTTTCTAAAAGGTGTAGGAATAATTCATTACGGCTAGTTGTCTATCACTCACCCTGCAAAGTCCGATCAATGCGAGTTAGAGTAAGAGCATCATTGGTTACCCGGTACATCTGGTCAGATGTAATGGGTCGTGCGTAGTGGCTACCACCACTGTTAGTGTACCAGCTGGGTTCTCCCCTTAATACAACCTCACTTCCACTGATAGCCATCACTGGTACTTCCCGAACTGAGGGTGTGGATGTGTGACATTAGGTATTAGCAGATTGTAAAGCAGTAAATTTGGAAATGTGTAGGATAGGATAGTTACCAGAAGTAGCAGGTAGGAGATTATAAAACTGGTCCACAGCCCCACCACCTCTCTCAACCACCGCTTTGTAGTACCCTTTCGTGTCCTGGGTAAACTTCCCTATTACAAGACTGGATTGGTAGACTGTATAGACACTGTTAGAGATCAGCTGATTTCTATCTGATTCCTCCATATAGTACCACCGGATACTGGTGGAGCCAGCAATGTCAATACCAAAGGAAATACCTGAAAAACACAGATGATGTGATCCTGGTGTGATACGAAGAACGACTTTGTTCAATAAATTGTTTGATAAAGGAGTACAACTGACCAATAGGAATGTAGATAGTGGTAACTCCGTCTGTTGGAATGCGGTTAACTGTCACTTGGTATCCGACCCACCCAGAACTTGTCCTTCCAGCGTATAGACCTAAATAAAGTTATTACTAATTACCAATCCTTTAGAAAGAGTTCAGCTATCCTGATTTAAGGTAATGCGACCAGAAAATCTCCTGATCTGAGTTAGCAACTCGTACCTTGATCACTAAGTAGTACAGCAGGGAAAACAAGCCCATTTGTAGAGGTTCCCTGTTTGAGGTCTAGTTGAAGAGAGGTAGGATTCTCAACAAACCACTCTTCTACCCTACCGTCCCCAAACTGCACATAGGTACCTGTGTGGATCAGTTGGTTTTATGAAAGAGCAATGTCACTGCCCAATTTTGGTCGCCTAGCAACGTTTCAGTTACAAAATCGGGTGGAAATGTGATTGAAACTTGGTGAAAATGATGTTTTTATTAAGAGTAAGGCAGGGGTCATGATATTGTTTCAATTTTCACACGATCTCACGCACGTAAGTCACACACACACACACACACACACATAGCTTGTCCTATTTATTACTTTGTAGACTAGCTACAATCTCGGCCCATAGCTTCCCATACCTCTCATTTATCATACACACACACCCACTGAATCACACAATTTGTCCCTATTATCACAACAGAATTGAATCACACAATTATTGTCTTTGTTTGGTTATGAATCACACACTTCACTTGAAAGACACTATGAAATACTATCGGCCAGAACTAATCAGACATTTATTCTGTCTGGTAGTCTGACGAATTCGTGGAAGTCCTACACACCATACCATCGCCTCTCAATCATCTCACATGTCTCTCTACCATCCCACATGTCCTAATTTCCTAGTTTAATTTCCACATCAACAACCAATTAATTTGCAGCTCTCACGATCTCACCGCGGCACACGTCGCTTCTTTCTTTTTCTCCCGTTCCACGTGTGATACAAATCTAACATATCACCTTCAAGAGCGTTAATGTTCTCAACCCGTTCCAGGTACACCACCCTGACATCTGTAATGTGAATCCGCCCATAGCTGCTGACTGCATAGTATCGACCTGGGATTAACAACAATTGTATAGAATATAATATAGAGTTATTGGAACTCAATCAGGGGTGGGACAGCCCCTGAAGTTAACAGTTAACAAATTGTTAGTTACCTTGTGAGTAGTTATCGACACTAGGAACGGTATAGGAAGTTGCCCTTTGTCCGGGAAGGAGGGTGTAAAGACCATCCTGTCCCAAATGATACCATCGCTCTACAGAGTCTAGTCTGCTCTGGATTTTGAGTTGCCGGCCACTGATCACAAACACTGTATCCAGGACAACTGAAGTGGTGGGAGATTTAGGAGGGGGAATTAGGACGAATTAGAGTTTGGGAACTAGTGAAAGAATTTAGTGGAGGAGTTTAGCAGAGGTACGGTTAGAATTTGTCATTCGACGGACTGTATGATCTGTACGTACCATCAGTGGTGAGTCGAAGATCGAAAAAGACAGTTTCACCGCCAGTAACGGCCTTGTAAATGGCTTCCTTTTGAGTGGAGAACTCTCTAATAACTAGTCGGTTAGCTCCTAGTTGATAGTCAGCATTGTTTGTTAGTTCTGTATTGGGCACCCTCCACCAGGTCCTTACTACACCTCTCTTCACGTCCAGTGCCACGTCCACCCCTCCAGGTATATAGACCAGCAGGGAACTCTCTGAAAGAGGGGGGGGGAGGGGGGTGAGAGAATATGGGACAAAGGATCAAAAGGGGCTAGATAGGATACTATGATTCATGATTTGCCCTCAAATTACTGGTGTTTTCTAACCTGGTTTGTCTGATACAGATAGCTGCCAGGCAAACCACCTGTCACCGTTCTTTCCAAGGTACAGGCCCTGGTGGGACATGCTAACTGATTCTATAACGAACTGCCCCGTCGAGCCCTGGGGGAGGGGTAGTAGTTACGGAAGAGTAGTTCCCTGGTTTAGTTGTGAGTATAGTTGTGATTTTGGAAGATAGCAGCATGTAAACTGCACGCATTTGTCAGTTATTTAGTCAGGATCCTTGCCTAATTACCTTCAAGGTCTGTAGTATGCCTCTCTCAACCTTGTACCACTCTGATACAGCCCCGTTCCTCAACACAACCCTCTCTCCAACCAGTACCTGCATTATTGAAGTGTTATTACCAAGAACAGTAAGTTGTTTTATAACCATGGAATATAATGCTTTTGATTGATATTTAGTTAACTATTTATAATGCTCACCTGGATTGTCTCAATTATAGTTGGCATGACAACCCTCCGAACATTAAATGTTTCTGTACTTCCCGTGTTTGCGTTGACGTAGTGGTATGTACCTAGGAAAGGAGGAATCAGCAAATCAGATAGAAGGCGCAACAACTTGCATCAAAATAAGCCATATCCATACCTTCGTTTTCGTAGCTAAGTTTCCGTATGATTAATCCATTATTGACAACATCCACCCCGGATAATACAAGAGGTTGGGTTGTCCCTGCACTTCCCCGATAATACCACTGGTCTGAACTGTAGCGGCTGGTGATCGTGATTCGGATCTCATCTCCCTCCATTGCCAGGATGTCAGTGGTTCTCATGACTAGAAAGAGAGGTGAATCTGTGACACACACAATTAGAGGTACGGTTCGAATTTGACGTTACTGTACGATCTGTATAAATACTGTACGTACCATCAGTGGTTAGTCGAAGATCGAAAAAGACAGTTTCACCACCAGTAACGGCTTTGTAGATGGCTTCCTTTTGAGTGGAGAACTCTCGAATAACTAAACGGTTAGCTCCCAGTTGATAATCAGCATTGTTTGTTAGTTCGGTGTTGGGCACCCTCCACCAGGTCCTTACTACACCTCTCTTGACATCCAGTGCCACGTCCACACCTCCGGGTATATAGACCAGCAGGGAACTCTCTAGAAGGGAATCAGGATCAAAAGGGGCTAGATAGGATATTATAGTTCATGTTATGGTCTATCATAATTTCCGGGTGGTTTCTAACCTGGTTTATCTGACACAGATAGCTGCCAGGCAAACCACCTGTCACCGTTCTTTCCCAGGTAGAGACCTTGGTGGGACATGTCAACTGATTCTAAAACATACTGCCCCGTCGAGCCCTGGGGGAGCGAAAGTTGTGAAAGGTACACAGAGTAGTGCCATGGAGGAGGGGGGGGTAGTTACGGAAGAGTAGTTCACTGGTTTAGTTGTGAGTATAGTTGTGATTTCGGAAGATAGTAGCATGTCAGCTGCATTTGTCAGTTATTTATTCAGGATCCTTGTCTTACCTTCAAGTTCTGTAGTATGCCCCTCTCTACCTTGTACCACTCTGATACAGCCCCGTTCCTCAACACAACCCTCTCTCCAACCAGGACCTATGGGAGGTTATATTACCAGGCAGGAAATGTAGTTGTTTTTTACTTTGAATATGCTTTTGATTGCTATTAATTGGCTATATAATTAACTAATTATAATCTCACCTGGATCGTCTCAACTACAGTTGGCATAACTACCCTCCGAATATTAAATGTCTCCGTACTTCCCGTGTTAGCGTTGACGTAGTGGTATGTACCTACGGAAGGAGGAATCAGCAAACAAACAAAGATAAATTGAAGTTGCAACAATTTCAAAATATGCCATACATACCTTCATTTTCGTAGCTAAGTTTCCGTATGATTAATCCATTATTGACTACATCGACCCCGGATAATACCAGAGGTTGAGTTGTCCCGGCACTTCCCCGATAATACCACTGGTCTGCACTGTAGCGGCTGGTGACTGTGATTCGGATCTCATCTCCCTCCATTGCCAGGATGTCAGTGGTTCTCATGACTAGAAAAAAAGAGGTGAAATGGTGACATAATCTCCATGACAACTAACGACCTAGTCGACAGTGACTCACCACTTCCAAGACGAATATCAAAGAAGAGCTCCTTCTCCACTCTTCGTTCAACAAATATGGCCCGGTAGTAACCCACTAGATCTACTGACATGCTCCTCAGTACCAACTTTTGACCTGCAATTAAACTAGTCTGTCTTCTTGTTACATTGTATACTGGAAGCTACCTATGTCTATGATGGTCTGTCGAGACAAGTATGCCCAAATAACAATAATTGTTCTTACCTGACACGGTATATCGATTGTTTGACACCAGTTCTTGCAGAGATTCTCCAGAATTCTGACCAATAAAGAACCTGTGAGAACACACTTATTAAACGCATGGTAACCATGGTAACCGCACTCGATTATATGGAATAACGATAACATACCATTTCAGTTCACTAATTTGCTGCCTGAAACTGATCCCAAAACTGTCTCCGGAGAGTACCCAGTAGGTTCGGTAGATGGTAGGTTGAGGTAGAACAGTCAGGACAAATAGGAACCAGTCACCACGGGGACTCTGCCCAATGTAACTTCCTGTTGTAAAGTAGTAATAAAAGTTGGTAAAGCCGGCCAGTATATATTGAAAAGAATGGTTCCGTAAGTTTCGGTTTATATGAGGATTGAAGACTAGATTCAGAACCTCATAAACAGCAGCTACAAAAAACAAAGTTTAATTAAGCTTGCAATAAGGCCCATCAACTGTACCTGAATCACTCTCAGCAGCTCGAACTATCTCCAATTCCGTTTCCCTGACTAGAAACTTGCTGTTCGGGGAGACGGGCACTAATAGACCGGCAGTATCTCGATACCAGGCTACCCTCATGCGGGCAGGGAGGACAACCGTTGAACCAGAGATCACCGACACGTCACGTGTTATTGCTGTAAGGAGATTTTATAAATTGAACTTAGCTAATCTACTGATAATACCGATATAAATACTTGATGAAGGAGTATTATCTCTTACTGAATTGTTTATGAAGGAGCGATTGAACGGTGTAAATTATCGTGTTTCCTTCCTTGTCTGTCATGTAGTATTTTCCTGAAAAAGGCACGATTTATTACACTAGCACACCTAAGGGTGGCGTCTTAAGAATGCCTACTAACAATCTACACAGATCCACCACTCATCACCATGACAACAGTGACTATGGAAACTTGGCAGTTACCTTCGGTATCCTTGTTGATAGAAACGATGATAAGACTCTTATCGTGAATAACAAATCGAGAATCACCCTCAGAGATCACTGATGTCATTCCTGGGTAGAAGTATTGTGTAATTGGAAGCTGTGGGGAGTGGTGACAATCATGGAAAAACATTGATCTCGCTACTACTGTAAACTACGAATTTTCTTCTCAGAATCTCAAAATGTTTATATACCCTCAAGGTTGGTGTGTAAGAGGGATGTAGCGTACATCCCGCTGACTAATGAGACCATGGATCCCTCCATTGCCAGGACCACCTCCTCTCTCACTGAAACACGGGCCGAGTGTCATGAATACAGACGTTTTAACAATTTTTACAGTACAAACTGAGCGAGTATGGAGAGGGGCCAGGGGGACTTACATGTTGTTTCTAGAGGTGCGATGGTAACCTGTATGACATCAAAGGATCTACCACTGTCTATCACAGCCGTGTAACTACCTGAAACAGGTCCATTAAATAATAGTTTGGCAAATATGGTAACAAAGTAGGTGAATTTGAAAATGCGTGAGGTGTACTGCGTGAGATGTAACGCGTTATTTTCCCTTACGGTACATGTCGTTAGTCAATCTGTTCACTTCCATTCCGGATTGGGTAAACGTTATCCCGTTGTAAGATTGCACCTTTTCACTTGCACCCTGCAATGAGAACAAGACATTTCAAGAATAGAAGTGACAAGGATGCTTAAATGAACTCGAACTGCTCGCAGAAGAGATGCGCTATACAAGGAAATACATCATACCATGTGCCAGAAGAGAGTGCCAGAAGATTTGTGGATGGTGATCCTTAACCACGATCCAAGGGGAACATAGTAAGTCCTGGATCTGATCACTGTATGGGTTGAGGAGGCGTGAATCAGTGACAAAGTGTTATAAAACAAAGAATCCAGATTTCAATCTTGGCTATTTTGTGTTTCGGTTAACACCTACTAGAATCTGAGATGACAGTGAGATCAAAAAGCACAACCAGAGAGCCACTTTCTACATAATACTGTCCAGAGAGATCACCAGTCAGCTGAGAGATAATGAGACCATCTGGTGTCACTCTGAAACCTGTAGGAAAGAATCAATATTTGATTGAGACTTTGGCAAGATTTAAGATTCCCCTATCCAGGTTCCATTTTATCTGTTTACCTTGTTGACCTGTGATCTCCACGGCAGCTCCATCCATAATCACCCACCATTTAGCATCCGAACCAGCCATGGGTAATAACACCTGCTGGCCAGCAAAACCTACAGAATTAACAACTTTTAGACATTATTGTACTTGTGTCATGTGCAGCTACGAGTCGGGATAAATTGGGAAACATAACCAGCTAGACTGTATCTATAATTACCATACACACGACGTGTCTCTCCAGCCTTTGAAATACCATGCACCCTCCATACATGCAGTCCATTGGGTAGCAGTGCAACATAAAGACCAAGATGCCGTTCTTCAAAGCGTTTGATGGTTAGTGATGTAGCGGAGATGGAGTACTCAGAACTGGACTGAACCAGTTTCATCCTATCTCGAGTGTTGATAAAGTACCAAACACTAGCACGTTCATCATTCATCCGCAAAGTTACTCTGTTACCAAACATATGCCAGGTTGTCTTGGAAACCCGGTGAGCTGGGATGTAGTGAGGGAGTTAGTTAGCTATTGGCGAGATAAAGAGGAGTCCGTTGCTCTCTCCTTAGTAAAGGTAACGATCTCACTATTCAACTCACCCATGACTGTTGGATTGACAACGTAAAAGACTTGTCCGTGGAACCCTCCCTTCACACTACACTCTACATAGATACTGTCTACATCTTGATAGGGACCCTCTCGGATTGTCAGGGTATATCCACTGTCTAGGGGATGAGAGGGATGAGAGGGATTCGATTAGCTGTCCGGAGGATAAGGAGTAGAGTGAGTGGTAGATTGAGTTGGCGAGGGAATATTTTTCAAATCAGGAGATGGAAAGGGAGTGGAACTTGAACAAAAAGGCTCAAAGAACGGAACACGTTGTATGTTTTTTACCAGTTATTTTAGTGTACTGATCATCTCTAATCTCAGAGAGAACACCAGCTCGTGAGAAAAACCAGGAAACCTCTCTGCAGTTAACGGACCGAGGAAGGGAAAATACCTGAAATGTACAACACGTTAAGTATTCTCAATATTAAAAAGTTGAATTCAAAATGAACTCTCTATCAACACTGTGTATCATATGATTGTGAAAGGGCTTTACTCACCAGGGTTGAAGAGTAAACGGTGATTTGTGATTCTCCTCCTCCGTGAATCTGTCTTCCAGACAACTCCCACAGGCAAGGTTTGTTATTGTTCTTATCTGAGGAAGAGAAATGTTTCCAATGTTTTTTAATCTTCAAAATACTAAAAAGTGTGAGATGTATTCCACCGCTATAAAGTGTCTTGGTACCTACCGTAAACTAGATAAAGACCCTCGAGGCTGCGTTTCAATCTCCTTACAACCAGGTCTGTTCGAGAGAGGGAGTAGTCGTTATTGGGAGAGATGGGTCGAAGATCATCCTCGTATACTCTGAACCAGACATTGTCAGCATTTGCACCTGGAGTGGGATAAAGTATTAGAGTGTTTTAGAGAGAATTAAGAAGTTCAATTACTGATTAACTGGAAACTATTTTATAACCTACTCTGATTAGGGTTGTATAGTTTGACATCCCACCCGATAACGCCCGTTATCTTGTAGGAGGTTGTCATGTCAACAGTCAGTAGTTGGTGGTTGAGGGAGGTGGTGGAACCATTAGCGTACACTACCACAGACACATACGTTCCTGAATCAATGTTAGTTATCGGGCCAGTTCCGTGCGAGTTATTTGTGAATCATACCCGAATTATACTGTACGAAATATACATACCTGGCTCGGTAACGTAGACTGAGGTACCGGACAGGTTAGGCTGGTAGATCAGGGTGCCATCAACTAGACGATACCAGATGATTTGGGAGTAGGATCCTGTCACATCCACTGATATCCTGAGAAGAGGATTGCTTACATGCAGGGATTAGAAACATTTGAATAGTCAAACAGGTTAAGTTATCAACACTAAATTACCTATTTCGTTGTCCAGTACGATAGAAGACGAGTCTGTCCCTTATTCCAGCACCCATCCTCGTTACCCTGAGATCTACTGTAACGACTATCTGATCAGGTCCAATACCATAGTACAATCCTTCATTGTCAAGTGTAATCTCTTGTAGTGTGAATCCAGTTTCATCTCCCTCTACACTTGCAATTCGACCTAGTGATCAGATAGTGTTAGGAAGTGGTGACAAACGAAGATCTGTAACCATGACAACATACATCAGGCATCAAACAAACCTTGTACGAGAGAGTACCAGATCATTCCTGGACGAGGTGGATTCAGGTCCACCCTCACAGTATAGGTCTCTGGAACATAGACAACCCGGTCAATGTTCTTCGTACTTCCACTTCTTCTCACCTGTAAAGTTGATTTGTGTTACAGTGCTCCTTTATCAAGATGTTTATATTATAGTGCTCCTTTATAAATCAAACCATCGTCACAAACTCACAGTGAGATGGATATGGTAGGTGTCTTGTCCGACGGTAGCCACATAAGTCACAGCGACATTAAGACTCCCAGGTATCACTAGATATCCATTCTCCGCCCTCCACCCCTCAGCGGTTCTGCCATCATCCCTCCTCCACACTCCCTCCACTCCAACACTACGGAACTGCTCGGGCAACCTAACCGCCGCTCCATATCCCTCCACCCCAACAAGATAAAACTCGAATCTACGTGTTGGGCTTGATGTATCCACGACCACTAACCACACAACCTCGTGCAGGATGGACCCGGTACTGGACAGGAACTGGGCTTTGTAGTACCCGGCATAGTCACGGGATGGGGAGGTGATGTAGACAGTGTTTCCGCGGATATCAATAGTCCCCTGGATATTTGTCATACCTTCCCAGTTACCACCTGATAACAAGGGTTTAGCAATGAAGAAGCTGTGGAGGCTAGTGGTATCATGATAGTTGGGAACAGGGAAGGACAAACAGGTCGAAGAACATATCTACGTACAACTAACGATATGGGTTAGCTTCAAATACGTACCTATGCGGCGGAACCAGCGGATACTATGAAAGTTAGAGTTCCACATTCCCCGGAATGTAAGGGTAGATCCAGGTCGGAATGAAACCTTTTCATCATATCGATCATCTGAACAATGAAACAGTGAATTATCAGTTATATGAAAATGCTTAACGCAATGTAATAGGGCGATTTAAAGTTGCTGACAACCTACCTCGGGTCACCCTAACATCGTACACAAAACTGGAGTCAACCTCCCCAAATCCATAGTCGATCTGGGCTTGGTAAAGCCCGGAGCTCTCGTATGCCAAGTTGAGGAGTTCAAGCGACCTTCCACCAGCGGACAACACCCTCTAAAAGAGAAGAAACACTGTAAAACCATTGGCTGCCATGGGCGTGAACCTCGTGTGTGTAATAAGAGAGGAAGCTGTGTAATTAGAAAGGGAGACATGTTACCTTGTTGGTAGCGGGCATGATAAGCTCAGGTACGGTGCTGCCGGGTGGATAGTAGAACCAGCTAATTATCCTATAGTCCTTTACATTTGTAGCGGTCAGAGTTGTACTGCTGCCCGGCTGAGACTCAATAACAAACTCAGGAACCTGTAATGGGATCGATGTTATTTGCTCGTTTTTTAACTTGTTCAGTCAGTCGTGTGGTAATTTATGAAAAACTCTTTGCTTGTCTTATCATCTACTGACTACTAACCGGTGGCCGGGAATTCCTCGCCAAAGCAAATTGATATCTCTCACGGTGGCCATTTGAGCAGACAACATCAGCTAGATAAACAGTGAAATTGTCCTCTGTGGTGGTTCGAAACTGCAATATCTGACCTCCAGACAAGATCTTCTGTTGCATTGTTGATTGGAGAAGCGTCATCCTGGGAAGAAGTGATAAAAAGGTGAGGGATCTGTGGGAGCCTTGAAAAATTGAAAGTTATGGCAAGCGTTAATGTTATTTCCTTACCCATTAGAGTCGACTTTGAACCATTGGGCAGTGTGGACGGGCATAGAGAGATGAAGAACTGAACTCTGGCTTTGCCTCCCATTTACTCGACATGTTTGGGCTGTGAAGGGACTCACGTACAACCGAAAGTGCTCCCTGTAGAAGTGAGGTTTTATTTTCTCTCTCGTGGAAGTTTTAATGAATTGTGAAGTTACTTCGCCCACTGTTACCATGGTAACAAACTCCCCTCTCATACCTGACTTTAGGATTATAAGCGTCATACACGGTATATGAGGCCTCATCTTGTACCATCAGGTTCTTGATCTGCATTACTTTCCCATAGATATTCAGCCTACTGTGTTCGGGGGCAATTGAAGTCGTGTTATCCCGCAGCCACTTGTAGGAGGAGGATTCAAATGATGGGGACATGATGGCATCCCCTCCTGCAATGCTATACACTCCAGTACTCTTATCTGCACTCCGTCGGCTGGAAACAGCATAGAACCACCGTGACCACAGCTGACCATCGGAGTTCATTTCAGCCCGGTAGTAACCCTCATCCTCATTCGTAAAACTATAAGGGAGGTTATACATTCCATTATGGGTTAATATTATTTTCTATTCTTTGCTAACCTTGCCCAGTATATAATAATACACAGCGCTTATGATAGGCAAGAGGTGCCCATTATGTGATTTATGACATGTGCGACGCATATAATGATAGGCGCCCCTCTCTTAGATCAGAGCTAAACGTTATCGCTCCTATCTTAGACAGCTATAGCTAGCTATTATCATGTTGTGAACAGTGCTCTTAGGGAGTGAAAACTCAACGACTGCTTAGCTTCATATTTCGTCCATCTATAGTTTATCTTAGCTGATATAGACGGTGGCTTCAGCATTACCAACATAATTTAGATGAAGCGTTAGTTTTCTAACCTGTGAATGAGGAGATGTGCACTGTTAGCCTTTAAAACCAGTCTACCTTGATCCTCTCCGTCAGGCAACAGGGCTACCTAGTGGGAATTGTGGAATATTGAATAACAAGAGTTGCAAGAGCTGGCAATTATTATGATAATAAAGTGTAATTAGTTTACGGAATTACCTCTTGACCCGGAGCTGATGAAGGGGAGAAGAACCAGCGAGGAGTATTTGAACCAGTTATGCCCTCAACTCGGAGCAGAACGGGACGGAAGAGCGTTCCCTCTACCGGCATCGATCCCGCACCTAACATTTGAATATATAAATAAGTTCTTTGATATAAATAAGTTCTTTGATTGTGAAACAAGGCCACCAACAAAGAACAACTTTTTGGGGCCTATATCGAATTTCCCTGCTTTAATACTTAGTTCTTCCTACAGAAAACTTACCAGCAGGATCTCGGACGGACAGAACAAAGACGACCTGGGTCTTCTGTGCGCCATAATCCAGGATGGCAACATAAACACCAATATCCTGACTGCAGGTCGTTTGAATTTGCATATGGTGATTCGTGATGCTGAACTTGCCTGTAGAAAATATCATAAACATTGTGATTCGTTGTTCTTATGCTGCTAGGATTCGAATATCAATGAGCGGCCACCTTCTTATATGACAGAGCTGTGAGATATACACAAGAGTGTTTTCTGTACACACATGATCTAATATATATGCAAATGATCCAGAGGGGCGAGTGACTTTGTTTTTTATGTTTTTCCTTTCCTCGATTACCAGGAGCTCTGCGTTACATATTCTGTCATATTATACTAGTTTCAATTATCTAACCTCATCACCCGATATTTTATAGCGTTTCAACAATATGGTTTTACTACTCCTCACACTACTTCTACCAGCACTAAGTAGTAGCGACCAGAAACTTTTCTTCTCATCAGCGGTGTTCTCGAGTGCTCTATCGCATTTATCTGCTACCAATGCCATAGACGGAGATCTATCATCCACTGCACACTCGGTATGCAACGATAAAGAACAAGAGATTTGGATGGAGATGAAGTTGAGTAACCTTGCTTTGGTTACCAAGGTTACCATCTACCCATCTCATTTTACCGATCAAGAGAAAACCTACGAACGACCTGATGGTGCCAAAATATTTCAGGTAACACTTGATCTGCCAAACCCTAGGAGAGCACGTCCGCTCTGTGATGTATTATAGCAGAGGCCCCAAGTAATTTTGAATAACTATAATTGTTTCAGGTGACCCCCGAGGGAACGGAGGTATTTTGTGGATCGTATCATCCTGACTGGGATACCAAACCAGAATACTATGAGATCCCCTGCAGACAACAGGACGTGCTCAGTGTAGGATTGATGATTCGCTTAACCAAGACCGGGGCTGCTTGTTTGCATTTTATGGAAATTCAAGCTTATGGCTCGATAGTGAGTAATGGTAAGTCGAGGAGAGGACAACATAGGTAACTGGTAAATTATAAGGGATCTTTGAAATGGAAATTGAAAAAAGGGAAAGGGTAAAATATAACTTCTGTTGGGCCCAGAAGTTTTGATAGAGAGGGACGAGAGAGAAAGAGAGATCCTTGCTGTGGTTCTAACTACTTTCAAAATTACCTGGAAGGACTGAGAGGTTAACTAATCGTCCTGATCTCCGCTTATACCACTGTGTTTTGTAGCCCTGAGGCAGGTTCTCTGGGATGGTCAAACTGGCAGGGTGTCCCTCATCCACCACAACTCTATCTCGGTATTCTGAAACAAGTGTTGTTTGTGAGTTTGTTTGTCAGTGTGTATGCTTGTGTGTTTCCCTACCTTCCTTACAGTAGATAACATTGTAGACAACAGATAGTCCACTGGCCAGTTTTGCAATGTATGTTCCTGAAATAACGGTAAGTTAAGAACAGCTTTCCTCGGGCTTCTTAATTAATTAATTCGGATCAGATCTCATTAAAGCCTTACCGGCCATTTCAGGAAGTACTTCAACGAGCCTGAGGATCCTTCCTCCATCTACCAGCCTCTCCCTCGCTGTGGGACGAACTACAACGTTCTGGCTCCTCCAATCCATCTTGAACCACCTCACCTGCCCATTTGTACGGGGATTTAGGTCCAGGGTGCCTGTAAGTATGTGAGTTTATTAAGAATAGAACTTGACCCACAGCAGATTGTGTAGCACATGTTGTCTGAATATATGAAAATAAACTCAAGGTATTCACCTCCGGTGAAGAATGCCTGTTCGGTAGAAGTTGTCAGGACAGAAAGTTGAAAGCGATGTACCACAGAACCAATACGACACATGTAAATTCCTGGAATTAATGTAAATTAAATTAAACTAAACAGGTAAGTTGGTTACTAAATCATGTATTAATTTAGACACAGTTATAGGTACCTTCCATATCTTTCCCAACATTATGTAAAATGAGAGAAGTTCCATCCATACTTATAACTGTCTCCCTTCCCCTGTTTCGATCCACATAAATCTGCAAAGGATAACATGTGATCAATATTATAATTTATAATTTATTTGAAGATCTCATTCTTTTATAAAGTTGAACATTACAAAATATCACGTGTCTACTCACCCTCATCTGTGTCTCTGTTCCATCCCTATCCACCCGGAACCAGGAGGGAGCCACATCAGTCTCATTCTCTACAGTCATCACAGCACTCCTCCCAATGGCAGCTTCCACTGACACCGCATCTCCCGCTAGAGAAGATCGTAGTGACCTACCCGCTAAAGGGAAACACACTCTTTCTTTTCAGGCTTAAAACAACGTCTGTCGTTGTTCAGTCGTACGTTTGTTTGGTTTCACAGTATCCGTAATTGTTTAAAGTTTACAAGAGTCAGAATAAATTACTTGTGTGTTAGGGCTTACCTTGGTCTGAGATCTCAAGGACGAAGTTTTCTGTTCTGATTGAGCCGAAGAAACCCATCTCTACCGTGTACTTTCCTACAAGTTGGGAAGTAGACAAATTAAGTTTACTCATACACAGACGATCTTGGTGATTAATCTCAAAAACAGTAAACACACACCCACCTGAATCAGTGATGACCAGGTTGTTCATTCTCAGGGTGTGACCTCGGTTCAGATAGTTGAACTTAGAGCTGTGTGTTATTCGTTGTAGATTTCCCCCATCATCACGATACCACCGGTAGGTCTAGAGAGAAAACATTAATTAGCTGAAGAACTTTCTAGTGTTTATAGACTTTAGATGCTTGGCTCAAGTTTGTAAATCGCATATTTTTCTAACATGCTGCAGCATACCTCTCCCTCGACGGTAGGGGTAAGCAGAGCCTGTTGGCCAATACCCAGCATCTGTACTGGGTGTGTGTAACCACTCTTCTTACTTATCATCAGCTCAAACTTAGTGTAGGACACATCCCCACTCAGGTAGGTCAACTTGGCAATGTAGAGACCTGGGAGAGGGGAGGTCAATTTAGGGACATGAGCGTGGGAGCAGGAAGAGCTAGGTATATTAGCCGATCAATATTTTTAGAACACATCAATTATCTCTGTACGTGTGCCACGTTTAACTTCCATAATCAGTCCATTTACCCAACAACAAAGACCAGAGAGAGAAATCATGTGAAATAATTTGATTGATTTCCAGAGATTATCTGGGTTCGTTAGAATTTCGTCTTCTAGGACATTTGTATTTAAATGAGTTCATTGTGTTCAAAATTCGCCACAAAGATTCTTTTGTTATATCTAATTCGCCACAACATACACCTCATCTAGACCGCAACAGCATGTACCAGTATGCTGTGAGCGTTTACTCAGCAAATGAAGCTGACCGGCCCCACTCGAGCACAGGACACTACATTCCCTCATCCAATCTCTCTTCGCAATCAGTTGTCAGTCATAGAACTGGCTCTGGTCATCTTGAGGTAAGTTAAAGGTGCTATCTTAAGATAATTGTATAGAATTCTATACTGGATATCGGTCCCCAGCACTATCATTTATGCCCTAAATTTCCCGACCATAACATATCATCGTTTCAGACGGTCTTTAGGAGCAGAAAACTGTCGGACAGGGAAACTTTTGACTACTTTGGTTCCTGCCCCTTTCTTCCCTCGTCTGAAGAGTCACTCCAAGAAAGCGAAGAAGTACTCCAATCTCTGTGGAGTGTAGGCCGTCGATCGAATGGAAAACACGGCCACCAGAAACAGTACTTTGGGGGATCGGCATACAAGACATTCAATATTGCAGGTATTTATCTATTAATTATGATTTAGTTCTTCTGGCACTAACGACGATAACTTTAATAGTTCATGTGTTTATTGGATAACTCATCACTAATGATTAACTAACCGTAATGATTATTACCATTTCAGGAGCGATCTATATGATAGATAGCCGCGTTTTCGAAGCATACCCCGATTCCCTGCTGGGGTCACCTGATATTGACCAGTTTTATTGCCTGGACAGGAGAATGTACTTTATAGAGCACAGTCGCCATGTTTTTGAGAAAGTTGCCAGATTCTACACTCACGGAGACGCCCTTACACCACCCTGCTGCATCCCAAAAGATTTCTTTGAGCGATCCATGGAGTTTTACAGGTTAACAAACTATTACAAACACACAGCCACCACACCTCTAGAGGTAATGGATCCAAAGACCTGGAGAGAGAAGGTCTACGTTTCCATTTTCATGCCCGAATATTCCAAGCTATCTCTGGTGTACAACCTGGTAGACACGGTCATTATAGTGATGAGCACTATTTTTTTCATCCTGGAGACGATTCAGGGCTTGGGAGAGGGCATCTACCGGGCATCAAAAGTTGTTAACGTGGTGGTTAATGTTCATGTTTTGATTCAGTTGATCATGTTACTGTTGGTACATCCAAACAAATTGGAGCTCTTCAAATCACCTTTCACCTGGATTGATCTGATTGTTCTCTCTACCTTCCTCGTGGAAAAAATCTTCACCGAGTCTTATCAAAACTTTGGGGTTTTCCGGATTTTGCGACTCTTTCGTGTCTCTATCGTCACAAAGCTGTTACGAATGTCTAACAGCGGTAGAAACATGCTAGCCTTCCTCAACGTGTGTCGTCCTGAATTGGGCCTCATCTTCATTATCCTGGCCATGGCTGTCCTTATCTTCGGGCCGTTATTTCATTTTGTGGAGAAAGATACCTTCCCTAACGCGTTCGAGGGCATGTG